>CM034148.1:681097749-681275249 GCA_019776745.2 Taxus chinensis
TTTATTTTAGCTTGATTTGGGGTCTTCTTTTAAATTTGGAATTTTTACCGCCTTGCCCAAGGCTTGTACTTTTCCAGTTGACACTTTGACTAGATTGTTGTGCTGGTTCTAATGTCGTGATGTGTGGAATAGGGTCATGGGATGCACCATGGATTGGTTGGACCTATGGACCCACTTCGTTGTATGGGGGTACGCCCCAAGGGGTACATATGACTAGCGGGTTATTGAGAACTACGCGTTATTATGTCACTTGGGTTAGGAGTTTCCAAACTCGATGTGCCTTGGGAACAGAGAGACAACTGGCCTCCTTGAGGGAGGCATAAGAGTTTGAGGGAGGCATAAGAGACTTGAGGGAGGCATAAGAGTTTGAGGGAGGCATAAGAGACTTGAGGGAGGCATAAGAGTTTGAGGGAGGCTTATGATATTTGTCTATATGGTTGATATTACAGGTATGTGTTGAGTTATTGTGATGTTTTGGTAGTAGCCTTTTGATGTATATGAATTCTCATGTCAGATGGATATGTGTTGTGATGTTGTGGACATGTCATTGATTCCCTTGTGGACATTATGTACCTGTAGCATGGTTTGTTGTTATGTGAGTCTTTCATTGATGCAAATTGAGGAAATTTCTGGTGGATTGTAGTACTCTTTTATTTGAGTATTTGGTATGTCAGTCATTGATGTGTGATGAGTACCTATGTTATGTGGACTGTGCTTAATCCGTTCCGTATTTGAGTAACCTTTTGTGGGGTAATACAATCTTGAAGTATATACTTGTGTACTTGTGAATTTGTAGTGTCTTGTGAATCATTAGGGTGTTGTGTTAGCAGTTCATGTTGGGCACCCACAATAAAGAATAAACCAAAACTCTTCAATGATGATATTTAAAAAAAAAAAAAGAGAGACTAAAACTAGAAATAATGATGATGGAAAGAGACTAATGAAATGATAAACAAGAAAGAACTGCCAATCTTCACAGAACATTGAAACTTAAAACTTCTACCAAATGTTACTAAGGCTAACTTGTGACCGTGCTTTAGTCAACTAAAATTTTAAACCATAGGGTGTACCTTCTCCTGTACCTGTTCTTGGTTGCGGACCATTTACTTTCCTCCTTATAATGTCGCATCGAGGATGATGCTTTCTTAAGGGGAGGAGAATGTAATGCCCAGCTGGGCATCGGATCCTTGTTTTTCCACCTACCTCCTCTGCCACCGTGGCCTCCTGCCAACCACCCAACCTGCAAATCCTTTTATGACCGCCGCACTCATTATTTTCCTGATTTGCAAATCTTACCTGCTCCTTGTTGACTGTCTGGAGATCTCCCTTGGATATTCTACGCGTGGAGTGGTTGAGGGACGTCTTTTCCTGTTGCGTGGGCAGAAAGGCGAGTAAAAAAGTCCTTCTGTCATGGCGTTTTTCCTCCCTGTGCGCGTTTTTGTTTGACGAAGCTTCAGGCTCGTGAGGTAGGTGTGTTACCTCCACGTTTCTTTGGTGGCTGCGAGGTGCATCCTGGTCGTGTGTTTGAGACAGCAGGTGTGTGTAAGGGACTGGGCGCGAGGACCATTGTTTTCAGCTCTGCGGGGTTCCTTCTGTAGCGGCCTGCAACAGTTTTAGATAGGGTACAGAGTTGTAGAAGCCATCGTGAGCACCTCCAACAAGCAGGTCATCCGACTATGTTGTTTTCTGTTCAGTTAGAATGCATCCTCAATTTCGGGATTTCTCCTTCAATATATTTCATCAAAATCGATTAAGTGACAGTGTGAGTGTTACCAGGAGACCCGATGAAATTTATTACAGAGATCCTCTACTAAGACCTTACTGTTTTACGATGTAGCTCATGGGAGAGGGTCTCTCAGAGGTGGATTTGTTTCAGATCAGAATATTCCTGAAGCACGTTTACTTTGCCATAGTAATGGCGCATGCTTTTTGTGTTGGTGACAGATCACACCTGTGGGCACAGGAGATCTATGCAATGTTGGAGAAAATGTCTTGGGAGAGGAAGGTAGCAGGATATTTTCTCAGACCCAGAGAAAACGAAATTCGAAGTGCTTCCTGGGAGTTTGAATAAATTTGTTGGTAACCATAATGTAAGTTATCTCCATGTCAGTAGCTGTAACAGTTGCTTTTATGCAAAAAAGGAAACTCGAAGACAGTTTTA
Organism: Taxus chinensis; assembly: GCA_019776745.2. Classification (NCBI taxonomy): domain Eukaryota; kingdom Viridiplantae; phylum Streptophyta; class Pinopsida; order Cupressales; family Taxaceae; genus Taxus; species Taxus chinensis. The sequence continues at coordinate 681,099,911 of CM034148.1, forward strand.
GGGTTTTGAGTAATCTTTCAAGCTGCACCAGATTTTTAAAATCACAAAAGGAACTAAAATTTTTAAGTTCAGTGGAAAGGATGTTAAATACATTTCTCAGTGGTTGAGCAAGCAGTATGAGTTGTCTTTTTTTTTTATGTGCTGAGTTTATGTTTTGAGGTTTTCAACAAATTGGTTAATCAAACCAGAATGGAAACTGTTTGAGTAAGGCCACTCTTCCATCATTATGCATAATCAAACATGAAGGGGGTCCTCGATGTGCTCAAAGCCTTTCAAAACACAAAAAAAAAAAGAACCAGTAGCAGAAGTCTGTATCAGCTATTCAAGAAAATAGGTAAAAGTTGAGTCTATAACAGCTTAAGGAAGACGTTAAAGCTCTGGAATCTTGCAGAATGGCAACATTATCTTCTTGAAGTTCGAATCACAGTCGGGTAGACACTAAAGACAGGTATATCTCAATAATGGGAAGCAAATTTTGTTCACGCTTCTAAATTCAAACTTGGGTCATTGTTAGAGAAGCTGATGAGTCTCTATCGAGCTCTAATCCCTCAAAATGCTCCTAGCTCGATGAAGAAGTGCAAAAGATAGTTCTTGTCTTTTGACATTCCTGTCTCTTGAACTTGCTAGGAAAGGTGAACTGACCTTCTTGCGTTTTCAAGATTGAAAGGTCAACTTAGGAAGTTGAAGGGGTGGCTCGAGGTTCTTTTGAAGAGTGAGTTAGTGTTGTGTGGAATCATGATTAAATAGATAAGAAAGGTGTTTGAGAATTGCACTGAGAATTATAGAAAATACAAGAGTTGAGAGTGAATGTTTGCACCGAGAGTTTGATGTTGTCCTCAAACCTGATGGAGGAAAAGGTTATTTATCATCACGGTAGATGCCTACCCGAGCCAGGAGCGTGGTGTAATCAATATGTCTTATGTCCGAGCTTCAAATCATGGGGTTGGCTTTGTAGCTGTTTTTCACCGCGTGAATGTGGCGATAGCTCGAGCTCGCAAAGCACTTTGGGTTAAAGGCAAGCAACGGCATTGAAACAATCATATGCATATGGAGATGGCGTTTTAAACCAGGCATGTTAAATCTACTCCCTGTAATAGTTTTCTACCTTCTTTCAGTATCTTGAAATGCATTTTCTTTCCTCTTGAATGGCGCCTAGACTAGATGTTTTCGTGGTTGTTTATATCACTGCCTAATTGTGTGGTTGTTCCTTTAAATCTCATTCCAATTTCGCTGATTTTTGCTTGGAATGTTCCTTCCTCTCTTATAGCTTACTCTATTTCATATTTGTCTAAATGGGTTACTGCAATATTGAGTGATGCAGTCTAGTTTGTAGGGAAGGAAACATTATTGAGTTTTGTTTGCTTATATGACTTTCTTTAAAAAAGAATTCTGTGATGGTAATTATAATTGAAGGTTACTAAATAGAAGGTTAAGCCTACATACCTCTTTTGGTAGAATAAATACACATTTCCTGTTTAGGGCTCTCCTGTTTTGCTAAAAGGTACATTAATAGTGACGTTGTGTTCTGAAAACTTGTTTAAGCCTGTGGGCATTCCTTACTTTATGTTTGATTAGAAAATGGTATTGGGGTTTGTTTTAGAACTGTACATGGTTGACTGTTGTACCTAGTCTAGATGAGGGATAACCTGGCATCTATTTTGGCCTCCACGTGTTGAGAGAATTACTATACCTATTTCTTGATGTAAACTCTTGTTTGATTAAAGCAAGGGGAAACATTGTAAGTTTAACTGAATGAAATCTCTACAATTTTTATTAAGGGTCGCAAGCAAGCTATTACTAGCTGGACTGAAACAAAAGTTGTAGGTGAATCCATGGTACTGGACTCGTGAACTCGTTTCTTGTTAGATGACAGCTGATTTCAGTGATAATATCATAGGTGGCTGCTATATTTATCTGTTTGATATTTGCTAAGACTTTTCCTCGATAAGCCCACATGGATCGGGTAAAATTTTCCATCTTCTATACCTTTGGCAAGGAGTTCATAGAACTTCTAGGCCTGACTGCACTGCGTAACCTTCCTGATAGTTATGTGCGTTGGTTCTTGGTTTGTGCTTGTACTCGTGGTAAGGTCTTTGAGTCTGGGGCATCGTTGGTGTTTTTCCCTCTGCGTATCGAATCCCTTTGTTTTTCGAACTCGAATACCTTATACTTCAAACTTGGTTACTAAAAAGTCCCATTTTGTGGCCTTGTTAGGGAAATCAATTTTTATTTAATGTTTATTGACATTGTCTGAATTATATAAAAATTATTAACGACTTTTGGGTTTAGTCTTCCCTTATATTATGTAGAGAAGTTGACGATTAGGATAGGGTTTGTTGGTAGAATAATGGCCCTTTCTGTGTCTCTTTCGTACGCTTTTGGAAAAGTGGATTTGTTTTGGTTAACTAGTACTACGTTTTAAGAATCCTATAAGGAGGTAGTAGGTAAACTCCTTGGTTAAAACCGAAACTATAGTTGTGTTCTTTAAGGGCGCCGAACCCATATTACTTTGAAGCCCCCCTGGAAGAATTGGATAACGTCATTTTTTGCTTCACGCCTATGATCATAATTAGTACGCTTTGTCTTCTCTTGGACCCCTTTAGTTGGATGGAGTAAATTTTGGATTCCAATCACGTAACCCATAGGATTACATGAAGGAGATATCAACACTCTTGACTTTCTTGTTCCCAACCCATAAGGTCTTGCTTGATTTATGTAATTTTGTTCTTGCTAGTATTTGGACTTTCTCCTTGTTGGATGATTTAGTTTTCTCTCTCATGAGATTAATATTGGAGTTGTGAGTTGTGTTTTAATCCATTTATGAAATTAGAATATTCCTTTCTTGATATTGTTAATTGTTAGCTTACTATTGCATTGTGTAGCCTTAACATGCTCAGTTTCTTGCGAACTGACTTTAGTTAATATTTGTGCAGATGGATTATGCGAGTAGACTAGAGGAAAAGAGTGTTAAAGGTTCATCTATACAATTTAGAAGTACCTTGTAAAAAGGTCGAATGTGTTGTAAATTGTGTAACATTGCTTGTAAAGAGAGTTGATATGACCTCTTGCCTTGTATTGTTTGGTAATGGTGAAATAAAGTGTCTTGTTCTTGTGTAGTTAAGCTTGAAATTATCCTTGTGAGAAATGGCATTCAATCTTTACATTGATATGAGTATTGTAAAACTTTGATCTTGAGAATAAATTATTAAGTTAAATCTTTCTAAGACTTAGCGACAATATTTTATAAGTAAAGTAAAATGAGTCGGTTAACCCTTAAAGAAGCTAAACAAAAATAATAATTTTATATTCAACAAATAAATGTAAAGGTGATCTATTTGAAATCAAATACTTCCATGAGTGATCAAAATGAAAACATCCTTTGTGAAGTAAACTTTTTATAAATTGATACCCCTAGCTAAACTAGCGAACACTATCCCTTGGGGTGAACTCTTAAACAAGCTTAAAGGAAAACAATGGTTAGTTTCTGGAAGATATTAAGATTTAGTAAGTAGGAGAAGACTTTAAGTGAACTACTACTCACAGTGTTTAAGAAATTAACTTAGTTGGTGATGATGATTTGTGCGAACCATATATTGATTCCTTCTGAAAACTTAAGTCATGAGCTAAAGGGTGTCTTACCAAAATAAATAAACCCTAACCATTTCTTACTGTGGCTTGCCCTAGCTGTGAGTGTGTCATGTGGTTGGACTTCCATGTTGTCTCGTCAAAAAAAAAAAATAAATTGTCCTTGATAAGTGTGACGTTTCCGTGCTGACCTTGTGGTCTTCCCCGTAACAAATGGTTCCAAGTGTTGGTTGTAACCTTGTGACGACATGTTATGATAATTCTTCACCGGAACTCCTCGTGCTATGATTATTAACTAATGCAACTCTTAGTTTTAGTGGATGTAATCTGGAAACACAACAAAAAACATAACACAAGAATACCATAGACTATGATAAGAAGGAATAATGATAAATCTGAAATATCAGTGTAAATTATAATATCAACATGAAATTGTTACAATCTCACCCATGAGGTTCTTCAAGTGTTATTAACTTCACTTGCCTTCAAACAATAACTATGGAGAAACTTCACAATTACACCTCTTAATGGCTTCTTTAACACACCTTCAAAATGATGGCTTCCTTTACACACTTACTCATACACATATTTCTCACTACTTCTCTCTATGCTAAATGAGGGGGGTGGCCTCTTTATTTATAGGAATTCAGGATTATCCACCTTATCTCTAAGATAGGATAGGAAATCTCTTCCGGCCAATCATATTCCATGCCTAAACTCTTGCCTTTACATGTAGGCTTATCTTCTAAGATAAGATAAACCTTATCATCTCACATGGGTTCCACTTTTTAGACTTTTCCACAAATAAAATATACAAAATATTTATGACATCACTCTCTTTGTCCTTATTACAAATATAATATTTCTAATTCCTAATCATGTAGACCCTACTTCTCTCTACTTATCCCAACTTTGACATTTTAACATTACTGGACCACTTACGACAAATATTTACTTTTTACAACATTCCTATTGTACTTTGACTATTACCATACTCTACATTATTGGTGGCACCGTACTGACGGCGCCGTTATCTTCTATTGGATGCCACTACTAATTATACTTAATAACATCCTATTCCTAATACATACATTAAAAATAGAAATTACAAAGGAAAAATTTAATGTCGACATTGGGGGTGGAACATTCTATTATGAGATGGTAGATGGTGCGAAGCCAATAAATCAAATGCCATATAGAATGAATCCTAATTTTTCAAAGACTGTAAAACAAGAAATAGCTAAATTGCTTGATGTAGGATTCATATTTGTTATTGAGAATTCAGAATGAGTTTCTCCCATTGTGATATCAATAAAAAAGAATGGGATGTTATGCATTTTTGTTGATTACAATATTCTCAACAAGGTGATAAAGAAGGATCAATACCCTCTTCCATTGTCAGATCAGATCTTGGATGAAGTCGCTCACCATGAGTGCTATACTTTTGTAGATGGGCTATAGCAGATAAAACCAAGTTCGTATAGCAGAGAAAGATCAGTTGAAGACTACATTCACCACTCCTTGGTGAACGTTTTTCTTATAGAGTTATGCTATTTGGGGTGTGTGTAATGATCAAGAAACATTCCAATGCTTGATAAATAAGGTGCTTGAACCATACATTGGAAGCTTCATCAGAGTATTTCAAGATGATTATTACATCCATGGGAGTAAAATGGACCACCTATACCATATGAGAACAACATTTCAAAATTTCTGTGAAGCACAAGCCTCAATAAACCCTACAAAGTGTGTCTTTGGATGTTCTAAAGGTGTTTTATTAGGGATTTTTTGTATGTATCCAGAGATGGTATTGGTACCGATCCTGATAAATTTTCCACAATCAAAGAGTTACACAATTTTCTATGAATTGAAGTAAGTTGACATCATTTTTAGGCCATGTGGGTTACTATAGAAGGTTCATCAAAAATTTCTCAATATTGCACAACCACTAACCCAATTATTGAAGAAGGATGTTACTTATGAACCACAAAAAAAGGAAACACGAAGATTTTGAACAACCAAACGAAGCTTTATTGTCTTCACCTATTTTAAAAAGAATCCAAACTGGAGCAAGCCATTCATTGTGTATATTGATGCTTCAGATGCATCACTAGGAAGTACTCTGAGCCAAAAGTATGAAAATGAGAATGATTATCCTGTTTAGTTTAGGAGAAGGCAAATCAGAAGTGCTGAGGTAAATTATACTGTAGCTGAAAAAAACGATGCTCTACTTATCATTTTTGTTGTAAATATTTTTAGAAATTACTTGCTAGGGCAGAAATTTATAGTTGTAACAGATCATCAGGATCTAAAATATATTATAAATAAGCCTAACCCATCAAAAAGGATATCAAGATGGATAATTTTTCTAAATGAATTTGAATTTGATATTATAGATAGGCCATGAAAGAATCATGTCAATACAAATGCACTCTCTCAATCCTATGATGGTTTAGGTTCATCTTGTGATGATGATGATTCCCCAGATGCATCATTGTTATCCCTTGACACAATCCCTAGTGAATACATAAATATTTAGAATTATTTGAATGATTTCAAGTTTCTCGATGGTGCCAATGTAAATAGTAAGAGGAATATTACTCAATCCAGTCATCCATATTCTATTATGGATGGATTATTATTTCAGATAGGGCCCGATGGACAGTACAAAGGGAAATTACATGTGATCAATGCAAGTAGATAATGGAAGAATTCCACAATAGTACATATGGAGGACATTTCTCTGGATAACTTACAACAAGAAGGATATCAGATGCAAGTTATCACCAGGCCACTCTTTTAGAAAATTTATAATTATTTTAGCACATGTGATATTTTTCAAACACATGGGAACTGTAAGACTTCATCAGCTCCATTATGCCTATTATTCCACTTGGTCCCTTTGAAAAGTGGGAAATATTTATTTTAGGTTCACTTCCAACTACCACATGCAAAATAAGTATATTGTAGTTGCCACAAATTATTTAACCAAGTGGATTAAAGCTAGGCCCTTGAAAATAGATACATCTTTACAGGTACATATGTGGGATAAAGTATTCATGCAGAATTTTGGGCATATAGGGCAACATCAAAGTCAACAACATGATACTCTCCATTTCAGTTGACTTATGAAATTTATACAATTCTTCCTATTGAGTTTGATATTCCCACTATGATAATTAAATGAAAAAAGAAAGGATGGATGAAAGTGATTCGATAAAGGAAAGGTTGGTATATATTCATTTGCTAGAGGAAATGAGGGAAATAGCGAAGGATATAAGCTATAAGAATAAATGAAGCAAAATGAGCACTTTGATCAAAATATCCTATGGTATCCATTTAAGGTGACGCATCTATAATCTCAAGAAAACTAATTCGGTCAAGAAACATGTGAGAAAAGTAAGTTGTAAGAAGGCAATATGTGTACAGAACATGTTGTTTAAGCCCTAGATAAAATCCCATGGAACCTCCAATCTGAGTAGAGTGATGGTTACACAACCACCCCTATTGACAAACTGGAGGTTACGTAACCTCTGTGGTGGTTATGCAACCACCATGGTAGTTACATAAATTAAGGCCAAAAGGTTAAGGAAAAGGCTACAAAACAACTTAGAAAAGAAGGAAAAGATAGAAAATATATAAGCAAGGTATAGTAAGCTACAAAACATGTTGCACATTAGAAATTGGACTTGGATATCATTAGAATTGATATTTATCAACATTGGATATTTAAACTATTCCAAAAATGTATAACCATGCAAATTTGTGTGCGTACAGTCACATACCACTAGGATATTCAATATTATGAAGGATTTCGAAAAAATAGTGGAAACATCTTGTGAGTTCATCATCTCGAGGGATATATAAATAAAATTTGGGGAGGCACTTAGAAAAATAAAATGTATTACTTTCAGGAGATGAATTCTCTTATATGGGTGGCCATGAAATTTGGAGAATACAAAGTAAAAAGATTACATAATGGTATCCTCTTCCCAGAGACTTTGAATGATGAAATTTAGAATTCTTCTTAGGCTAATGAGTGTTCACCAAAGATTGGGTTGCTCACATGAATGACAACTTGTGGAAAAATTTTCACATGATATTGAAGGAAATGGATGGCAGTTCAAGGTCATATGATTTAATTTTTAATGCCACAATCATAAAGAAGACATCAGTAAACTTTTGTTTCATTTCACATTTTATAGAAACTTTTAGGGGTGGATGTTTTCAAAAATCAATCTCAACTAGGTTTCCTAGCCACTATATTACAATCATCTCATAAATAATATTTAGAAACAAATCTAGTAATATTGTGTTTGTTTTGAATCAATAATTTCATAAATCTTTATCGTGAATTCATCCTAATCTGACTTTCCCTTCTTAAATTGGGACATCTCTCTAACCATCATCTTTCTCCTCCTATAACTTTTCCACATTAATGGGTCAAGTGTTTTTGTCTCTAACTTGGAGTAGATAGGAAAACTCCCATTCTCTCCCACTCAAGAATAATATTTTCAAGTTAATATTTAACTGGGGATTTTGTAGCAATAGGATTTGAAAATTAGGAATGGGTTGTGTGATTAAATATTGCTAGGGTGGTTAATTTGAGGAACATTTTTTCACCATTCTGATGGCATGATTAATGAGACCAAGACTACAACATTTTTTTGGGCCTTAATTGCAGTATAGGACACCACAAATTAGAAAGAGATCATTCATTAATTGTTCACGAAATCAAATCTAGGAATTCTAGTATATGGAGACTGAAAAATATCAAAAGTTAATCCCAACATCTCACACTTAACTTCTCTAAATGGAAAATTCAACTTTGTATTAAGGAGGCTAACAAGGTGGTATACTTCCACCGCACATATGCAATGGAATGAGATGAGATCACTAAAATAGACAATACCCATTCACCTTGGCATGTTTTTTATAATGGTGTTCTAGTGATTTACTTACTCTCTCGTCAAACTAGAAGTATTGGAGAATCATATCACACAAAATAAGAGAGAACCTACCCTTGAATGAACTCCCAATAAAATCGATAGAACCTACCCTTGAATGAACCCATTATTTTTCCTATCTTAGGTGCATAATCGTGGGGGTTGGTCTCCATGGAATCCTTCTTCGAAATGGAGAAGAGATTCATCTCCTTGGTATTATATGTGGTACTAATTTAACACCATTGCAATTCTAGTGCATCATAATGTTTTTCACTTCCCTATTTGGATATGGAAGTCCTATTATAGCCCATACTTCCTTCAGGTTTGAGAATTAATTACCAAAGAATCGTTAGAGTGGAGAATTGGTGGTCATAAGGGGTCCTATACTAGTCATCTTGATAATGCAAATGGTGATGTAGGTGGTGTTAAATTTCTTTCGTCTCTATCATCCCATTACAGAGTCCTATCAAGATAATTGAGTTTGATTCAAAGTTTGACATTAAAAGTAATATGCATAGTATAATGTAGGATGGCATAAGATGTATCCTTGATATGGGTTTTTCAATTTAATTGTTAAATGACCGTAGAATATATTTCAAAAACATAAGCTTCCTCTAGCATAAAGTGTTTTTTCTTTGTGATCTAGGATTTTACTCTTAATGTAAGGAAATTTCATGCATATCTTTGAAAATTATGAATATTATGGGAAATGTAAGCCTTTAGCACTTTTTAATCTATAAAAAAACACATGTAGCCCATTTTAGATGGGTAAATATTTATATCCAAACAAAAAAGTATCATCATCATCATTATTATTATTATTTTAATACTTAGAATGTATGAAATTACAAAAATCTTAATCTTCATATTTTTTAAATATCGGAAAATAAATTATTGTATAAATTAATAATCATATTCAAAGGTATAATAGTTTGATAAATTTTCAATTGTTAAAGTTCATGCCATCTCTTGGTACAATTGTTTTGTAAAAATTTTATTTTGGATTGTTCACATCCCCTTTTAAGGTAAAGTGTTTTTTTTTAAACTGACAAACTTACAAGGCTTTGTGCACATGGTCTATAGAAAGAAAAGAAAAATAAATAAATATAGATAAATGAGAGGAGACAAAAAAATTAAAGAAAGACCAATCACAAAACAATATCTACCATTCCAAAGACATGGCTCTTGTAAAAAATATTTTTTATGTCTTTCAAACAATGTTTCTATTTACCATATATTTTATCTTTCAAGGTTTACAAGGATTTATTCTTGTTTTTATGTTTCATACTTAATTTCCACCCCGAGCCTAATATAACTTTTGCAACTGCATGATAGGATGTTTGGAGGTTGTGGGAGCACAACCTTTTCATTAATACACAACTCTTTTAAGTTAATCAATTTTGACCATTGACAAAGTTAAATTTGGATTTTGTTAAGTTTTTTTTTGTGTGAGAAACAAATTTACCGTGGAATTTATGCATTACCCTCATGTATATAGAATATTGACAGATCATGGAGAAATTCTTAACAAGAATGCTCTATCATCAGTTCTCTAGAGTTGGTATTAATTTTTTATATGTTTATGAAGAATAGTGTATGATCAATACTCTAGATAAATATATTTTACAAACTCATTTGTTATTCTAATTGAGTATTAATTTTTATGTGCTTACTTGAGTCTAGGTAAAAAATGAGCAACCCTATTGTTTTTAGTATGATTGATTACTATATGCGATTAAAAATGTTAGTTCTATGGACAAACATTGTTTTCTTATTAACTTGTTCACCTTCACAGGAGTGGTGTGCTTCCCTAAACATCTAACATAAATTAAATATATCTCATATTTATGATTAAAATAATTATACTGGAGATATGAAATAATTTTTTTTATTTTATAATATATTTTATATATTTGTTTTAAATTTCATATATATTACAATTTTTTTATATAAATTAATAATTTGAAAAAATTAATTGTTTTATAAATATTATTGTTAATATAAAATTATAATAGTAGTATTATTAATGTTGATAATTATAGTTAAAATTATAATAATTAGTATTAATATTGTAATAAATAGATTTATAATTTTAATTTTAACAATTATAATTACATTTATAAATATAATTATAATTTTGAAAAAAATATTATTATTTTAAATATGAGAACAATAATAATAATTTATTATCATTAAATAATACTAATAATTATTATAATATTAATATTATCAATAATTAAAATAACAATATTTATAATTATAATAATTGAACTTGAAATATGAAATCATTTTTTTTAAATTATAACCTTATTAATATTACTATAATAATATTTATAATCATAAAATATTAATTCTTTCTTTAATAATTACAAAAATAATAATTTAAAAACACTTTTTATTTTACATGGAGGATCTGATTTCGAAAACGCAAGGAAAGGTTAGAAACGGAGGCTCGAGTATTCATTTGAGACCATCTTTTGCCAATCTATTGTCTATCATTACATGTTAAGTTATTGCTTGCTTCAAATCTTCTACAAATTGTTATCATGTTTTATAAGGGTTCCCTATGAAATTTAGATTTCTTTATTTTATGCCCTAAGGGGAAATTACAATGGTATTAGAGGTAATGATCTCACCATCTATGAGAAGAATTATTTTTTTTGTAAATACTATCTGATGCATAGTCTGTGAATCATGGAGTTAAGGAGTAAAGATGAATTAAGAACAAAGTTTTGTCGGTCAGGGAATGAACTTGAGCATGCACCTTATTCAAAACAATCTCTTCTCAATATTTTTGAGGAAGTGACAATTTTTTTTCCATGTTAAGAAAATCATATTCTAAGTCTATATTTTGAGAAATGAATACATTGGTGATTTGTTTGGTTGTGCCCAAACTTCTAAGACACAGAGATCCAGATGTAAGACTTGTAGTTATCACTTATATTAGTGAAACTAAAACAATTAAAACTTCTGAAAACCATACAACAACACCATGAGAGAAGTATTTCAATTATTTTTGGAAATTTTTGAGGGTTTGTATGACATCAAAAGTCCTTCTTTTGCTAGGAGGATCACTATCCTAGAAACTATAGCAAAAACTAAATCTTGTGTTCTAATGTTAGATCAAGAATGTAATGATCTTATTCTCCAAATTTTTGAATATTTATTTGATGTTATCCATAAAATTAATATGGAAAATGTAGTAGCCTCAATGTATACCATTATGAATTTGGTCTTGAATGAGAGTCATGATACTTGAAAACAATTGTTATCCATACCAATGATTGGTTTTGAGCGAATTGTATCACCATTTACAAGTTCACTGACTAAAATTCTAGCTAATAAATGTGAAGCACATTTACTTAACCACATAAATGATAGCTAAATTGCACAACAAATCTCAGAAAGAGGACGAAAAATAATCTTGGAAGCCAAACCATAGTTTTCTAGGCAAAGGAAATGGGGAAGTGTTATTAGATTAAGAACCAAAAAAAGAGTTACATATAATAGTGCCTCAAAAGGTCAAGGAAGAAGTTGTGTTAGTGCAACATATAAAAGAAGTGAAATTAGATTTGCAAGAAATTTAAAGGAAGCAAGCAATGGAGGAACATTTACCGTCTTTCAAATTTCCAAAAGCTGAACTCCTTGTTAGCAGTTTAAGGTATGGAAATGATGATACTTTTCCTACTTTGGATGTTGAATCATATTTTGATAATATGAGATTGGTGATAAATGTTGAGACGTATCCTTATTCTAGTAACATTATTTGAGACAATCACAAGGTATGGGTTCCACATTAACTGCTTAGACATCAAACAATTGTTCTATCAAACACTAAACTTGATTTCTAGTTTGTTGAAAATTTTAATTCAACATTTCATCTTAAATAAGTTACAAGCATGCATAGGAAATCACTTGATCAAAAGCATGTGAATAACAAAGAAACACTTCATCATCATGGAAAATATTATTTTTAGTTAAGTTGGCGAGTTTTTTCAGGTGGAGAAGGAGTAAATTTTCAATGGTTGATTGAAAGGGAAGAAATTTCTGAATGCACAAATATCATTTCAACACTTTCCTTCTCTATTTTGGTGAGAATATTTCATTATCACAAAATTGATATCCAATTTATAAATTGTAGATATCAGGAGAATCAGAGTGTGAGATATGGTTTTTTAGTTTTATACAACTATAATTTTTTATAAAAAATTAGGATCCAAGATTTTTTTTTATGGATGGATTGCTTCACAAAATAACAATGATTGACAGGTTTGTAAATTTTAGTTGTATCAGAGCGGTGCAGTGAAAATATGACATAGATTTCCTAAAGTTTATTGGGGAACATGTTATTGGCATGTACAAAGTCAACATTTCTTAAGAACAAGTAATTTTAGGAAGGGAAGATTGTAATATTCTCCCCTCTTTAACATGATCTCACCATGACACCCTTTTTTCCCTAGATGATTTCTTGGGGGCTTAAAGGGAAATGCAAGGGAAGTAGTTTATCGTTATATTTTTAAGTTGCTTTATTAAGACTTGTAATATTTATAGAAAAAGTAACTTTGAGTCATACTGATTAATTAAAAGAGTGACTTTCTATTATTGAAGTGACTTTATGATAAAGTGTATGCATAAAGATAAAATAGAAATAGAGAATTCACGTTATAAATTAAAATCACTTTTAATCCCACTTGGAGCACCAAACTTGGGAAAAGGAAAGAAAAATCTATAAAAGGAGGTTTTATTATTCATTTGAGATCATCTTTCGCCAAACTATTTTCTATCATTACATGTTAAGCTATTTGTTTGCATCAAATCTTATAAGGATGAAAACCCTCAAGAAGAAGGAGATTTGAGGATGAAAACCTCCACAGTTTAAAGGTTGGAGAATGAAAAATCATCATCATTTGTGTGAAGATACTCCATTTCAGGTGTTTTTATTAAGCTTTCAAGGAGTATTTCATATTTTAAGCACTGATTGAAGACCCAATATTGCATACTTGAGGCATTCCAACTAGAGTTTGAAGACAAGAGTGTTTGGGCATATTTTTAGCTCCATTTTTAGCCATATATAGGTTTATATACACCCTTGTGGGTGTATTTTGACACTATTATGCCCACTAAAAACAAACCACTTGAGACCTAAGAACAACCTATGGTTAGTCAGGAAAATTACAGAATATTTTTTTTTTTGTTTAGAAGAGTCTACAACCAGGTTACAAGACAACAGTTGTCATTAACAAGTTCCAGATCAATTCTAAACCACTATAATGTAATTCTATTTTTTTAACATATATTAGAGGTCACAAGGACCAAAATTTAGGGTTAGAAGGTTCAATTAGGTTCAGAGGGTAAATCCTCACCATACCCACTATCTAACAAGCTTAAAGGTTCAACTGGTATTTCTCAAAATTAATGAATTCAAATATTCCCTGAATCATTCCCATTAGATAGGAAATTTTCTCACCTTTACAATGATATAATGAAGTCCTCCTAACTCCTCATATTTTTCAAGTTATGGGCCGACGGGCCTTGGGGTGAAAATTTTCCCCAAGAGTGGGCCTGCGGGCCTAGGGGAGAAAATTTGAACAAAGGGTAGGTCTACGGGGACGTGGGAGACTTTTGGAAAAATTTCCCACGTGGGGTGAAAAAACCACCTTTTGCCCTGCCCTCCCACAGGTCCGCAAGGGACACGTGGCACATCCTAAGCCACGCGGGGAAAAGCGGGGGTGACGGGAACATTTGAAAAATTTTCCACACGAGGCAAGAAGCCCACTTTGCACCCGCACTCCCATGAGTCTGCAAGGGACACATGGCATCTCCTAAGCCAACATGGGAAAATTGGATTCGATGGGGAGAAATTTTTTTTAACATCCCGAAGGGAAAAAAGGATCAGATTCACCCGTGCACCTCCATCAATGCCTCGTGATGCCACATGGCACTCTTGATTGGCCGCGGGTCGGCAGGGGTGACAAGGAAAATTTGAAAAAAAATCACAAATTTTTTCTAAAATGCCAAAGGAAAAAAGGAACCTGCTCCTCTTCCAAAGCCTCACGACACCACGTGGCCATCTCCTGATTGGACGCACGGGTCGGCGGGGAAAATTTGAAAAATTTTCCCAAAATTTTTCTGAAGCACTAAGTTAAAAAGTGATCCGCCCCTCCCCAACACCTCGTGGTGCCATGTGGCATCCTTTGATTGGCTGCAGGGTGGAGGGGAAAATTTGGAAAATTTTCCCAAAAGTTTTCCGAAGCTCTAAGGGAAAATTCGGGCCCACGTGGGCCTGCCAAGGAAATTTTTCCCAATTTTGTTTTATAACGCCAAGTGAAGAAAAACTTCAGAAGGCCATAACTTTTGATAGAGAGCTCAGTTTTGGGGAAAAAAGGACTTTCTAGAAATATCTCAATGTCCTATTTGCACAGGATTCATTAAATCTTGATTTTGGTAAATTTTAAGGGGTCAATTTCTGTGAAAACGATTTACAGGATTTTACAGTTTGAATTGGTAAATTTTAACTTATAAAATTTTGTTCAATTTGTTCTTGTTCCTCTCTCAACATGTCAAATAGACATGGATAATTGTTCTTAGGTGGATTTAGGATAATTTTTTGAGGTATATCTATGTGATTGAATTCCAATTTGAAATTTTACAATTTTTCCAGCAAAACGACTGTGAAAGCTTTGAACTCGGTTTTGCCAGGTTTTGGAAGATTTCCTTTAAGTATATTTGTCTAATTGGATTTTTTTAGGGAAAAATACTTCATTTTAATCATTTAGTTTGTTATTTCATTGTTGCAGGTTCAGTCTGTGCATTTTGGATTAAATAATTACAGTTTGAAAATACAAGACAGAGATCAAAATTTTAAAGGGTTTATTTGCCATTTTCTTCTTCCAAGTATTATAATATGTTCCAATCCTAATATAATACATTTAGTTGATTCAAAAACTAAAATACATCTCTGACTTCAAATTTTCACATATTTCAAAAGATAGAGTATTACACTTCCTTACACGCATTTCTTCCTTTCAAACAGAGATTACAACTCACAACTAGATGATTAAATTCAATAAAATGATACAAGTTGAGGAAGGTTATGAAATACTTTATTTATTCCAAAGACAACTTTACAACTTCCTTCTTTTATTCTTTCAGAATCATATATTATATACAGGCAGAATGATACATTTTCTTCTCACGTGTTTCATTTTTCCACTTTCCAAACATGGATTTCATAGTGCATGTCTAAACAAAATTTCCAATGGAATAATATCATATGGACAAGACAAAACCACATCCATTAATTCAAATGAAACTCTTACAACTTCCTTTCCATTTGATTTCAAAATACAGCATACAAAATACATTTCATTCTTTCACATTCTTTCAAATTAAAAAAAATAGAAACCAGAGTATAACTCTTTTACATTTCAAATTTCAACTTTCATTGTCAATACAAAGTATCCTTCCATTACAATTAATGTACAGATCATCCACTTCAAAGTGGGAAAGGGCTACAATAAGATTTCATTTCACAAGGGACTATCAAACTGTCTTTTTTTTTAATCTCAGCTCTAGAACAACAACATGCAGATTTCTCATTCTTCCAAATTTGATCACAACAAGAGTAGGGGAAAGGCAATGCTCTCCACCCAACCAAGACATCCAATGAAAATGAGAAGCCATCCTTCTTCATTGGCCCCCAATCCCCAACCATAATTCAATAAAATATGTGATCCAACTCATGGCAACAACAAGATTCCACAAAACACGCAAGTAGACATTTTCACAATAAAACACAGTCCAAAACATAATGTAGTTTACAACTACATTAAAACATGACAAACAATACTAAGGCTTCATCAAGCAAGCCAAAGGAGCAAGAAACTATGGGGGATGCTTCTTATGCCTCCCAAAAGGGGAAATGGGTATCACCACCTGAATTACAAACCACCAAAATATAGCATATATCAAAACCCTGACATTCCTTATGCCTCCCCAAGTACCCCTTATTCCTCACATTTCCTTATGCCTCCCCAACCTCTTATGGCACCCCATAATGAGTAAAGAAATGTAAGCTATTTCTTTGTAAGGTGGAACCCAAATCCCAACTCCCTCCACCCTTATACCTCCCTAAAACACACTTGTTCCTCCCACAAAATAAACCCCATAGTCTTATCCTACACCATTCCTAGGTCATCTACCCAACAACCCACAAACATGCCAAAACATTCACATATTAACATTTTCATAAACAAAAAGAAGCATTTCAAGAGCCAAGCTCCTACCTCTCCATGATGGAGTTGTTCCAAGTTCCAAAACAAAAGCTTTATCCCAAGGCAAGCAATCCAAAAAATCTAAGCACAAGCATGCAACAATCTTCCAAAAAATTTCTTCAAAGCAAGAGCTCCAAAACAACAAAAGAATTCTCCCAAGAATGAAGTCTCCAAAGTGAAGCAAACCAAAACAAGGAAAGGAGTTTGAATTTTATAGAAGAGGGAAGAGAAGAGGATGAGGTGGATCCATGTAGGATGCCACATCACACATCCTCAACCCCAACACCCAAATTCAACTTCATTCTCCAATACACAATAAATAGGTGGGTGAATAATATGACAGTTTACTTACACACTCAAATCCAACCCACACCCCAAAGGACTGAAATTAAATCATGTAAGAAAAGTGCAATTAAAACCTACAATTTTCCTTCTAAAAAGGACATTATAAAAGTCAAATTTCAACTCTCCAACCATAGGTATGGTTGGTAAATAAATTTAAGAGGTATGGGACAAGTTTAACTTGTCCCAAAAGCCTCCAAAATCAGCCTCCAAGGATAAATTCGAATTTCCAAGAAGGTGGAGTGTTTCACACTCAAAAATTTAACTTACACATCACTTACATATTACTTACACATTATTAACTCATTCTTACAACACTTTAAATCATAGCCAACAACCATATTAATTACTTTCTTATGACATATTTTATTTAATTAATATTAACAACATGCTTACCCACAATATTAATACAACATTTAATAAATAAAGAAAGGGGAAAATTCATCACAAAATAAACACATGCAACATTAAACAAAAGGGTCAAACAAAATAAATACACATAACCCCTTGGTCACATTTAAAGGTGATATCCCCCATGGAAATCCCTAACACACACAAACACACAATAACAAATACTAGTTGTCATGGTGACCTTGTTGAATTCATCCAGAATTCCAATGTGGTTGGTCTCCAATCCACCAATGTTTGATTGTGATATTTTAACCTACAATACACAAATACCTCCTTCAGCCTCATGACCATATCAGAACATCAAAAATGATATAAATATAACTCCCAAAATCATCTATATATATGAATCACAATAACATCCAAGAATTCTAACAATATCATTTATACTTTTATCAACCACTATATCATGATCAAATAATTTCCATTTCTAGGTCTACTCACAATTTCCAAGTATGACATGTTACGGACAACATCCATTATATAAGCATGTCAAATAGTATATCATCGTCAACATTTTAAATTTATCTAATAAACATCATACATCATAATTAAATCTAGTCAATAATAATCCCTGATGTAACATATAACATCTTACTATAATAAATTCCATAATCATGTCCAAAATATAATCAAGCAGTATCATGATTAGAATAGAAAAGGTGTCAAAGGGAAGTGGGCACTACATTCCGATCCCGTTAGACTCGACTTCCTCTTAGAAGTCAGTAGAACAAATGTGGAAACTAAAATTGTAGCAAAATAGCATCCTCCGATGTAGCTACAGTCTCAGCATATATGTCCCACTGCACCCAGAGCTTAATCAACCTTTCTGCCTCTAAGGCCTAGGGTCTTACGATCTAGAATGAGAACGGGCTCCACCAACCCCTACCCTTAATAATGCACCTAAAATTATGTACTAATCTAACACATGAGAAGGGTTTCCAACATATATCGTAAGAATTAAAACATGAACCACATCATGTATATGAGACAAGCTATGTGGCAATGCTAGATGGTAGGCCAAAGGGCTGAAACACTCGAAGATGTCAAAAGGGACCCATGAATATAGGAGCTAACTTAGAACATTTTCCATGACAAATAGGGCTCTTCTGTGGCCTAAAAAAAAGGAAAACCTTCATTCCCCCATCAAAACTATGGTCCATATTATGTTGATCTACATACTTCTTCTGCATATCGTGTGCCTCCTGCAATCTCTGTCTGATCAAAACCACCAACTGCTCCATGTCCTATAACAAAGGTTGTCGAAGAGAAATCTTATCTTCTAACCTATCTTGACTAATAGGTGTCCTGTACTCTCTACCGTCACAAATCCTAAAAAGGAGCCATACTTATAGAAACTCTAGAAAACTATTATTATAGGAGAACTCCACCAAGTACGGGTACTCATCCCATCTAGATTACCGATCCATCACATACATCATAAGCATATCCTCTAAGATATAATTCACCCACTTAATCTATCCATCTGTCTCGGGGTTGATATAATGTTCAGAATTTTATTCTAATCCCGAGGCCGTGTTGCATGGTATTCCAAAAATGGGAAGTGTAGAAAGGATCACAGTCACTAATGATCTTTTATGGAATCCTATGCAACCTGACAATCTCATGCAAGATATAACTGTGCCACTGCATTAGCTATATAAGTTGTCTTCACCGAAGAAAAGTGAGCCTCTTTTGTTAATTTCTAAATTGTGACCATGATGGCATCGTGGTGATATCTCAACATTGATAGCCGAACAATGAAGTCCATAGAAGTGGTTTCCAATTTCCACTCCAGTATAGCATGAGGAAAGAGAAGGATAGTTAGATGTTCATGCTCGGCCTTCACTTTCTGGCACTCTAAACATCGTGACACGAACTAGGCCACATCTCTATGAAGTCTCGTCTCCAACGATATAAATGTCTCAAAGTAGCGTGCATCTTCTTCACCCCAAGATGGGCTAAATAGGGTGCACGATGTGCCTCTATCAATATGTCCTGCTTCAATCCTCTATTTCTAGGAACATATATATTACCTCTGTGTTTGATAAGGCCATCTTCCTTTAGTGAGAAACCATCAAACCTTCCCCTCAAGGGGTCTCTGAGACTCGATCTCTGCTCAAACTGTAATGTAGAAACTGTCAAGAGGAAGTTGTTGAAGAATCCTGCCCTACAAATCTGTGCCCACTGAGGTGGCCATAGCCACATGTCTCTTTCTGTCTACTGAGTGTCTACCACCACATTCTCCTTTCCTTTCACATGCTCTATCTCCATATCATACTAACAAATAAACTCCATCCAATGCCACTAACGAGCATTGAAAATGGGCTTTGTGAAGAGGTGGAGATGACTCAAATGATTAGTCCTGAGTGTGAATCTCTGACAAAGAAGAAAGTTCCTCCATCAAAAAAAAGCATGCACAATTGCCACAAGATCAAGATCATGATTTGCATAATTAAGATTCATAATATTTTAGTTTGTACGAGACTCAAAAACCATTACTCTTCCCACTTACATCAACACACAACCATGCCCTACTAAAGTATCATCTTTGTAAATGAAAAACTCACCCTGTGAATTCCGTCACTACAAGAATAGATGCTATAGTGAGACATTCCTTCAAGTGTATTAAATGCATACTCACACCTATCTCGACTAAACAAACTTCCTTCCCTTTCCTCTTGAAGGTAAGTGATGGGATGTGTAATCTGAGAGAAGTCCTAAAAAAATCCCCTGTAGTAACCTGTTATTCCCATGAATTTACACACCTCAGTCACAGTAGTGAGTACTTGCCCAATCCATAATAGCTATAATATTGGAAGGATCGACGACGATACCTTTGCTAGAAATGATATGATGCAAATACTACACCTCCATCTAAAATCATGCACACTTCTTTAACTTCTCGTAAAGTTGTTTCTCTCAAAGACAACCGAAGAATCTAGGCGAAGGTACACATCATGCTCCTCACGCATACATGAGGAAATCAAAATGTCATCAAGAAAGATGAGCATGAACCAATATAAGAAATTCCAGAATACCCCATTCATCGATCTCATAAATAATGTAGGGGCATTAGTCAAACCAAAAGGTACCATTGTGAATTCATAGTAGCCATATCTCATACGAAAGACCGGTCTTATGAATGTTCACCTCCAAAATCATTAGCTGCTTGGTATCCTGAATTAAGGTCTATCTTAGAGAAAACTATGGCTCCCTGCATCTTATCAAATAAGTCATCACTGTATGGAAAGGGTATAACGATTCTTGATCGTTATTTTGTTTAGCTGGTGGTAATAAATAAACAACCATCAAGAATCCCTCCTTCTTCTTCACAAATATCACTAATAGCACCCCAAGGGAGATACACTAGGATGGATAAGGCCTTTCTCTAGGAGGCCCTCCAGCTGCAACTTGAGCTTGTAGAGCTCAGGGGTAGTCATCCTAGAAGGTGCTCGTGAGATAAGCTCTACTCCCGGAACCATATCTATATGAAAATCAATCTCACGTAGGGGTGGTAACCCCGATAGCTCCCATGGAAGACATCTGAAAACTCTCTCAAAATGGGATGAGAATCTAGTGATGGCCCACTAGACCCATCCTTTGATTTGTCACTAACTGTAACAGCATACATCTAAAAACCCTACTGCACACACCACTTAAGATGCATAATAGATATGGTATGAATAGAAATGGGTCTCCTAACCCCTGATATCACCGACTCAACTCCCAAATCATCTGCACAAGATATAATCTTGTGATAGTAATCCATCCTGGCCTAGTGAGTAGACAACCAGTCCATGCCCAAGATGACTCCATAAGAGCCCAATGGAAGTATACAAAGATCCAAGGTAGTGGTGAAAGGTCCCAAATCCACCACACACTCCTTAACTAAGGAGTCTACAAAGATATTGGATCCAGAAGCCATCTCAACATCCCAACTATGACCTTGCCCAACTGTCACCAGCCTGCATCACTCTACTAAAGATGGTGAAACAAAAGAATCAAAAGAACTAGAATCAAATAGAACGGAGGTAGGAATACCACCAATGTTACTTGCAGTCTCAATAACTGTACACTGATGCTCTGTCTGGAGGTTATCGATTGTTGTTTACATCCTATAACTATGCCCCATATCACCAATAGTAGGCTCTGAGATCTGTGTCTTACCCTTTTTATTAGGTTTTTGTGCTCAGTCTCTCCAGAAAAATGTCCAGTAACACCACACCCATAACAACCGCCTGATCGTCACCCCTGTGTAGCAGCTATGGTTAGTACTCTGGAGGTCTGTGGTATGGATCTTGATGATTTGGATGTAATCTATTGAGGTCTGCTAGTGAGATCCTGTTGAGTGAGTTCTCTAGGAACCATGTGTCTTAATGGGACCCCTAGGGGGAAGCCCCATACTCTGACCGCTTTGTGCATCAAACCTCTGTGGAGGTCTATAAGGTTGGCAAGACTACTGTTGTTACTGCTACTGTGGTCTAAAAGATGATTATGCTAAACCCTATCCACCACAAGGAGGTGGTACTGACCCCCTCGATATGTTGTCTTGCATCTATTATATGCATCTCTAGACTCAGGCTCTAGCCTGCTAGGTCTTTCTATGAGTCTCCTCTACTATATAGGCCTTGTCGACAACCTCAACTAATGTCTGTGGACAATGGATCCACATTGCACCTCCAATGTCTAGGTTCAGGCTCCAAATGAACTTGTGGATCCGCACCTGCTCATCCTGCATGTAATCAACATACTGGAGTAGACCCAAAAATCTACTCTCATACTCAGCCACTGTAAGAGATGTTTGTCGGAGGTCATGGAACTCATCTATGTGCTGATGAATGAACCTTCGTGACAAATATCTTCTCTGGAAATGCTTCTCAAAGAACTCCCAAGTAACTATCTTAGAATCATCATGGAGCTTCTACTCCTCTGTTCTCCACCAGACACCAGCTCCATCCCTCAGTAGATGGATCGCAACACAAGCTTTCATGTTCCTAGAACAAGGATAGAGCTTGAAGCATCCACTCAAGCTCACCAACAAGACCTCTACCTAAAATCCACCTATGTCACTAGAATAATGTGATTTCCAAAGCTTCAGGATCTCCCGGATGTGATCTACAGATGTGGTCTGATGGACTCTAGGCTTCTCTGCATGCACATCCCTAAGCCTAGGGCTCCGAGACCTCTCTCTATGCCCCAAAACTCGGTCTCCCTGTCCCCTTTGTGGTGACTCTTCTCTGGCTGACTCTGCATGGAAGTTATCTCCTCCACACTCCTCATTAGGTTGAGGTGATACATGACCCTCAATGGAAGTGATTCTATCATGTTTGGCTGCATGTCCTACTACTGATCCTCCGCGTAAAGTGACATTAACATCCTGAAGAGTCTGTAAAATCTAGGGTAGGATGGCTACTATAGCATGATGTGGTTGTGGTATGCCTAAGTCTATGTGAAAAGTCTCCTCATCTTGTCTACGCCTCCTACACAGAGCAAGACAAGATTTAGCTCCTTATTCTATGTTTTACTTAGTTTCCATGTTTACTAAAATTTGTAATTTCTAAACTAAGTTGTCTTCTAGATTTAAAAGTGTGTTAGGTTTAAGGTTCATGTCTCAAGATTTCTAGTGTGCCCAATGGCCCAATATTTTGAACCACTACTCTGATACCAAGTGTGATCCCTGCTAAAAATAACTCACTTGAGACCCAAGAACAACCTAGGATTAGTTAGGAAAATTATGGAATAATTTTATTTTATTTTGTTTAGAAGAGTCTACAACCAGGTTACAAGACAACAGTTGTCATTAACAAGTTCCAGATCAATTATAAACCACTAAAATGTACTTCTATTTTGTTAACGTATATTAGAGGTCATAAGGTCCAAAATTTAGGGTTAAAAGGTTCAATTAGGTTCAGAGGGTAAATCCTCACCATACCCACTCTCTAACAGGTTTAAAGGTTCAACTGATTTTTCTAAGAATTAACATATTCAAATTTTCCCTAAATCATTATCATTGGATAGGAAATTTCCTCACCTTTCTAATGATATAAATAAGTTCTCCTAACTCCTCATATTTTTCAAGTTATGGGACGACGGGCCTTGGGATGAAATTTTTCCCCAAGAGCGGGCTTGCGGGCCCAGGGGAGAAAATTTGCCCAAAGGGTGGGTCTGCGGGGCCACAGGAGACTTTTGGAAAAGTTTCCCATGTGGGGGAAAAAAACACCTTTGCGTCGGCACTCCCGTGGGTCCGCAAGGGACACGTGGTGCCTCTTAAGCCACGCGGGGAAAAGCGGGGCGGCGGGAACATTTGAAAAATTTCCATGCAAGGTGAGAAGCCCACTTGGCGCTCGTGCTCCCATGAGTCCACAAGGGACGCGTGGTCACTCCTAAGCCAACATGTGAAAAGTGGGGTGACGAGGAGATTTTTTTTTTAATGCCCCAAAGGGCAAAAAGGATCACACTCACCCGCACCTCTACCGACGCCTCGTTATGCCACGTGGCAGATCCTGATTGGTTGTGGGTCGGCGGGGTGGTGGGGAAAATTTGAAAAAAATTCCAATTTTTTTTCAAAAATGCCAAAGGAAAGAAGGAACCCACTCCTCTGCCAAAGCCTTGCGACACCACGTGCCAACTCCTGATTGGATGCAGGTTGGCGGGGCGGCGGGGAAAATTTGAAAAAAATTCCCAATTTTTTGCCTAAAGCGCTAAGTTAGAAAGTGATCCACCCCTCCGCCAACACCTTGGTGTGCCACATGGCAGCCTCTGATTGGATACAGGCCTCCGAAGCGGCGGAGAAAATTTGGAAAAAAATTTAAATTTTTTTCTAAAGCTCTAAGGGAAAAATTTGGGCCCGCGGGCCCGTTAAGGAAATTTTTCCCATATGTTTTTTCTTGACTCCAAGTGAAGAAAAAATTTAGAAGAACATAACTTTTGATAGAGAGCTCATTTTTGGGCAAACGAGGACTTTATGGAAATCTCTCGATTTCCTCTTTGCACAAGATTCATTAAATTTTGATTTTGGTAAAGTTTAAGGGGTCAATTTTGTGAAAACAATTTGTAAGATTTTACAGTTCGAATTGGTAAATTTTAACTTATAAAATTTTGTTCAATTTGTTCTTGTTCCTATCTCAACATGTCAAATAGACATGAAGAATTGTTCTTAGGTGGATTTAGGATAATTTTGTGAGGTAGATCTATGTTATTGAATTCCAATTAAAAATTTTACAATTTTTCCAGCAAAAGGACTGTGAAAGCTTCGAACTCAGTTTTGCCAGGTATTGGAAGATTTCCTTTAAGTATATTTGTCCAATTGGATCCGTTTAGGGAAAACTACTTCATTTGAATCATTTAGTTTGTTATTTCATTGTTGCAGGTTCGGTCTGTGCATTTTGGATTAAATAATTGATAGTTTGAAAATACAAGACAAAGATAATATTTTTAAAGGGTTTATTTGTCATTTTCTTCTTCCAAGTACTATAATATGTTCCAATCCTAATCTAATACATTTAGTTGATTAAAAAACTAAAATACATCACTGACTTCCAATTTTCACATATTTCAAAAGAGAGAGTATTGCACTTCCTTACACGCATTTCTTCCTTTCAAACAGAGATTACAACTCACAACTAGATGATTAAATTCAATATAATGATACAATTTGAAGAAGGTTATGAAATCCTTTGCTTATTCCAAAGACAGTTTTACAACTTCCTTCTTTTATTCTTTCTAGAATCATATATTATATACAGAGTAGAATGATACATTTTCTTCTCACATGTTTCATTTTTCCACTTTCCAAACAGGGATTTTATAGTGCATGCTAAACATAGATTTCCAATGGAATAATATCATATGGACAAGACAAAACCACACCCACTAATTCAAATGAAACTCTTACAACTTCCTTTCCATTCGATCTCGAAATACAACATACAAAATAAATTTCATTCTTTCACATTCTTTCCAAAAAAAAAACACAAACCAGAGTATAACTCTTTTACATTTCAAATTTCAACTTTTATTGTCAATACAAAGTATCCTTCCATTACAATTAATATACAAATCATCCAGCTCAAGTGGGAAAGGGCTACAATAAGATTTCATTTCACAAGGGACTATCAAATTGTCAAATTTTTGGGTGTGGTAATTGCTGCATGCGGTTGGTCGCATGAATGTGAACATAGTGACGCTTGCCATGGGACCCTACTATGTTGGAAATGAAATGTCACACAACTTCCTAGACCGTTTTTCTGGGTTTTTGAGGAATTTATACGCAGTTTTTGATTCGCTGGAAGCCGGATTGCCATAGCATGGACTTGCGAGAGCCATTGTTGAGTGCAATTTCGTTGGCCCCAACATGTGTAGATTTTATCGAAGGGAGGATGAATCAATATCAGTTAAGGTGTCGGATTTTCCACTCAAATGTGGGTTGAAGGAAGGTTTAATTAGCAAGGAGACTATGATGCATGCAAAGTACGTCGTGTCTTGTTGCAGTGAGGGAGGAAAATATTATGAGGTGGAGTTGGTGGGTGATCATAAACTGCTTCTCAAATGGGACTCTACTCCTCTAGTATGGATTTCTACCTGGACTTCGCCTCAAGACATGGATGGGTACATCACATTACATTTATTATAATAATAGGGTAAGAAATTTGATAATGAACTTTCGAATGTAGTCTTAACCTTGATTTTTAAAAATAGATATAATTATTTTTGACAAAAATAAATAAAAAGATTTTAATATTCACACTGCAAAGTGTTAAATTCTAAATTATAGCTTAACACTAATAACCCACATTTGCTCAAATTTTACCGTTCCCCTTTTAAACATCAATTTTTGAATTTAAATTATCAAGTAAAAGTATACATAAATTTGTGGATGTAAAATCAATTTCTTCTCTAAAAAATCACTTTTGCTTAAATTATCATATCCAATATTAAAAAGTTATTTTTACATTAAAATAAAAAATTTATATTTACTTTATCTATAAATATAAATTCATTCTAAAACATTCTTAAATGAATTATAAACATACTATATATTCTAAATAAAAATTATTAAACATTTACAAATATTTTACGAAAAATCATCCTTAATTGAGTACATAAATTTGTGTTATAACATATATCAAAACATTAATTTGTATTCTAGTATTTAGGGATATAAAAATGTACTTTTGTACATTTAAATATTAAAATTTAATTAAGAAATATATATTTTTTATATTTTTAAATTTGATTGAAACAAAAACTTAAAAAAAACTAAACAAATTGTTGAAGTTCATAACCAAACAAAAACAATCATCGAATTGTATTGAACATGTTTATACTTTTGTTTAAAATATGTGGAAGTCGAACTATGCAAAACTTGAGTGTACAATCTTTATCAATATATGGTCAAGACTATATGTTTATTCCACTTTGACCTTTTGTGTCTCCATCCTCCAATATTGTAACTCACTCACCAAGATGAAATTAAAAGCTCATATTTTTACCTTTTTGTATCATTACAGATTCCCGAACCACTTTTTAATTTGGTTATGAAATTCTAAAATGAGGATCTAGAGGCAGAAGCCCCCAACAGGGTCAAGGGGTAGTGCCCCTTACAAGGTCCTAGGGCAGCACCTTGGGCACACTCTCTAACATAGTATAAGGAAAGGTTAATGGGTAGAGCCCGTGAAGCCATGCACGTTTTTTCTTTGTAGTCTTCAAAAAGGTAACAAAAATTGAAATAGTCTTCATCTTACTGCTGAAGATGGATGTTAGGTTACACTGAAAATGCGTCCATCATGCATTTTTTTATAATTTCTTTTTACATTACAACTTGGATGATGAAAAAACATTTATAATATTAAGAAAAAAAAAATTAATTACTTTTTATTTCTCCTAAATACAATTTCTCTAGAATTCAAAACAACTCCCTTCATTAAATAATTTAACCCACTTTGAAAATGGATATCAAAAAGGCACTGCCCCTAATTTGATTTGCACAAGCTCATGTGCTAGATGAAGAATACAAAGTTGACTAGTCCTCAACGTGGATGCAAAGTTTGAAGACATCGAGATTGATATAACTACACCAAGTAAAGACTGATGCGATGCAAACTTGAAAGACCAATATATGGACGACGTGATCCATATATTAGGATGAATAAATATCAACGTACAAAGATATGTTAACAAAAGTTAGAATACTACGGTAATCGGCTGTAAAAATATGTATAGGATGTCGAAGTCATGTTGTAGTTTTGGAAGACTCAACACATAAAAAATCTTGATATACTGAAAATAGTCTATAGGATTGAATCATTAAGATTGCATGACACTTATAAAGAGAAAACTTGTGGATAACAAAGACACCTAAATAAAACATACAATATTTCTATACTAGAATCATTTTGATAATATGGCCATGGAAAGTCTTTCAAATAATAGAGTTGAGATATTAAAACAATTAATAAAAAAAACACACATAAATTATTATGTAAATAAATATACCATCAAAGGGGCGAGAATAAAGTATATTACCCATGAATATATATTAAAATTTATCATAAGTAGGAAGATCAAGAAGCTTTGATACAAAATGAAATTGAACACACAATATATTTCCTTGACCATATGACTTTAAGTTATATATATTGTGTGAGTTCTTATTTTTGTGGAGTCTCAACAATAAATCAATCATGTTATTTTCCCACTCAAAATAGTTGAGTTTTTTCGGAAACTCAACTAACAAACTAATACCCCACATATGTCATTGTTAATACAAATCACTTAATATTATTATATTTTACCCACTAACATATTTGTTCACAAAATATATTTACTCACTATCAAGCACTAAAATTTTCCTATCATATATAATAAGAATTATTGAAACCAAAGAAACTCTTCAACATGGACTCACAACTACCATGGATGAAATGATATAATGACACAAAAAATACACAAGAATAAAGAATGGAAATAGTTTATTATTCTCATAATCAATCACAATATACAATAGAGGTGGTCAATATATATCATAAACTATATGTTGGTTCCAACTTTTCTTTTAGCTAAGTAAGAAAAGTGTTTTGAACCAACTCTTCTTTTGAATAAGTAACTGACACAAGTTCGCAGTGATGGAAACATGTGGGAAGTAGTGGGAAGTGATTAGCAATATCACTTATCCTATTTTAATCGTAAGAGGTGCGCACAAAGAAAAACTAGTCTAGTTAAACTAACCTAATTCAACTTCATATTAGTGAGAGTATACTATTACACCAATACACCCCTTAATTGTAACTTATGGAAGCATATACAAAACAAGAAGTCTAAGAATCATCTAAAATGGGTCTCTAAAATTAGGCTTGATGAGATATACATATACAATAAGTACAAATAAGTACAACTAAAAAAAATAGATACAAAACACAAGTCTCTCAAAAAACCAAACTAAGTACTATGCATATTGCATTGAATGGGGTGTGTAGAAACCTAAAGTTTGCTCATGCCAAGCATTTCCTCCAATTTGGTCAATTAATGACACTTTTTCAATTGGCTATTCTTTGCTCCATTCTCATATGCCCATTTACGACATCTTCTTGGTCGTATTCTTCTTATATTCAATTCATTTGGTTAATAACATTCTTTTATTGGCTAAACATATTCCTATTCCCCTCTGGATCACTCATATAGGCTTCATAGGCTATCCATCAATCACTTGTGGTTAATCAAATTCCTCTCAACTTTCAATGAGTCTATAATCACTTGCTAATCAAGTTTAACTAGATTAAACCTATCTTAATTATCCTAAAGCATGTTTACCACTCCTAATCATAAATTTCTATTGGCTTACCTTTAGTCCCACATGCACCTAAATTCCAAACACTCTCATTTGGAAAACTATAAATACAAGTCTAAGCTTTCCCATTACACCTTACACCTTCACACTTAGGATATCTTATTAACACTAAGAACACTTAGCTTTAGGATCTCATTTGTATTATCTTTAAGCTAATTAGACATTAGATCTTAATCTTACCTTCTCCATTGATCTTGAGCTAACATGTCTAATTACATCCATAATCCAAGTTTAAGTAATATGGAGATAACCATATGGCCTTGTAGCCATTAATGGTGAGACTCCATTCTTGAAATCTTAGGAACTATAAACAACTAATCATCCCTTTGATTACAAAGTTGATCTTGTTAGGTTCGATAATTAATTATTGATCTAAAGAGTAGAGAGTATCTTTATCATGATAATTTAGATTTAATGAAAGTTTATAAAATAATAGAAGTAGCTCTTGTTTAGATCTTAGCATGATGGTTTAGTGTATATTAGGTTCATTCTTTGAGGCTATATGTTTTATCTTCATTTCCATAGCATATCTAATTTATTCATGAATAGAGGAAGAAATTCATCACTATAAAAACTAGATGTAATGAAACCCATCAATGAAGAATATTTAAGAAGTGTAAGTGAAAAAATGGCAAAGAAATCAAATATGCATGAGTGGTCTCAATCCACCACTTAAGCACTGAAGAAGATAAAAGATAACTATATGCACTAGAATAGCTCCAAGGATACTATCAATCTATCAAACGAGGTGAAAAAGGTGCAAAAGAGTACACCAAGAATGCCTTTAATTACCTGAAGTAGATGATGATGAAGATGAAACATGACTACACCCCTATCATAGTGCTAAATGAATGGAATGCATAAAATCATATATTTCTGAATGAGCGATCTAAATCCATTACACGAAAACTAAACAATGATAGAAATTGGTTATGCTAGTCAAGACCCACTAAAATGAGATGGTCTGAGTTTCAAATTTTTAAATGATATAGAAAAGGTCCTCTCACAAATAACATGAAACTAATAGTGACGGGAATACATAACAACTAACAAAAGGTGTGTAAAACAAGACACACATGCATGAATGTAGACTAGGATGTGAAAATGAAACCTCCAATGGCACTTTATAAATTAGTGTAGGTATACATCTCCAACAACACCAAATAAGATAGTAACACACTAGATACTCCATAATAACTCAAAACAATGAGTTGTCTAACTATTAAAGAAAGTACAGTAGAAAAATGATCTAGTTGGTATAAATAAGGGATAAATTCAAAATAGATATTCTCCAAAACAAAGGATCATTTCTAGGTAAAATGAGTAGTGTACAACCGATGCCTAAATAGTATCTAGGATTCACACCTATAGATTTCACATAAATAATTTTGGTATTTCCTCAATGAATGATTTGAAAACTATCCTAAGTGAATACATGTGGTAGATGAAGATACTTGTATTTGATTTGGTTTCATGTGTAAAAACAATACATGTGAGGATTCATCTGTGGAAGTGACATGACTCTCATGTATGAATGAAAGAGTCTTAGGTATCTCATTCCTAGGAAGGAGTGTAGAATGACTCATGTGACACTAAGTATACTCATAAAGAGTGGATTAAAAAAACATTCAATATTTAATGAAGTGGACTAGATGAACAATCATCCACTCTATATCCAATACTAGAGCGAACAATCTAGTGGATAAGCTGGATAAGGGAAGTGATTTCTATAAAATGTTTATCTATTCCTTTGCAAAATAAATTGTGGAGAAAAGAGTGTAAGATCCAAAACCAGTTGTTTGCTTCTCAAATGAGCCAAACATAATGGTGGGTTAATTTAAAGTGTGGGTTACTATAGGTACAAAAATGGGGGCATCAAGTTCAATGATAACTCATGATTAGGTAAAGTAGAGGATGATAATTTGAATCAAAAAGATAAATTAGACTATGCTCAATGAGAGGTACATGTTTGCGATATCAATTTAATGTTGAAAGTATATAAATATGACCTACAAAGACTAAAGAAAGGTGCATTTTCTAAAAAATAGTTAGAGTCGTAGAGAGCTTATTCTTATAATCATATTCTCTTCAACAAATCTAACCATGTCTTCTTGAAGTGAACATATTTATAAAAATATCATGCTGATTTCTAAAATTAGTTTTTTATTTACCTACATGAGAGTGTAAAAGTCATGGCTGGAATCCATTTATAATAGAAAGGTAAAACATTCCTTGGAAGAATCTCAAAAATTGAACAAACTTAGTAAACACTCCCCAAACTACTTATAATGATGTCATTTTAATAAAAATTCCTCAATATAGTGATTGACATATAATCCAATAATTAAATAGTCCCAACCTAGAAAGTTTTTTAATGTACAAAATGACTCCCCTAGCATTGATAATATGTGGAAATTTATAAAATAGAGCATTTACAATATATTTTTGGTTAACATATGCCAAAAAAATAGAAAAAGTATAGTTATGATGTGGAATGGAAAATATCTGATGTCTGAACTATTTGTCAAAAAGAGAGTAAAAATATACATTTGAAAAAAAACAACACCAAAATACGTTGGATGTATTACAAGGTCATCTATCCTCCAAAGGTCCAAAAATAAGGACAAAGGGGAAACCTTTGGAAAAGTAAGAAATTTCTTGAAAACCATGTCACCAAAATGTCAAAAATATAGAGCCAATATGGAGAGGTTGATAAGATATTACAGTTAAAAAAAATCACCCCCAGGCCTCTAAAAATAAAAGATGAGGCTCCCAAAAATTTGTAACTCAAAATAAGGTTCTCAATGGTGCAATGAAGGGCTAGAAACCCACAGGGTGATTATATGGGTGTTGAAGGAGAATTACAAATTTCAATACAAATATGAGGTTGGAGGGAATTAAAACCCTAACTTCTTGGGGAATGAATGTATTCACAAAATCAAGTTATCCAACATGTCATACAAATCATCTAGAATTATATAGAAGATACATATAATTTATAGAAGAAAAAAACATCACAGTTGAGACTAAAAGGGGCAACAAAGGTGGTGGTACAAGTGGCCACATGGGTGGAGTTGGAAGAAATGGGTGGTTTCACCCTATAAGACATAATAGTGTTGAGTGAGCCCCCCTCCCATGCCCCAAATTTCATTCTACATTTATTTTGCAAATTTCAATTGGACTCAACGAGTGTTCACAATGTTTGATTTTTACAAACCAATTTTTTTTGGAAATATCTCAAAGAGGATATTTTGGAAATGAAAATTTTTAGCATTCATCCTGTAATTTTTTTGAAATTTTGTTGTGAACATTATTGCTCCTTGTTTGCATGTACAGTTGGAACTTGAAAATTTAGTAAAAAAAAATTAAGATAAAAAATTCCTTTTTTAAAAAAATGCATTTTTTTGTCTAATTTTCAATAGAAATATATAGAAAAAATTAAATGATATTTTTTTCTAGAAATGTAAAAAACTCAGAAAACGAAAAAGTACATAAAATTTAGTTTTTGGAAGCCCAAAATAAAATAAATTGGTTGATGGTTGGAGAAGTATGTGAGGATAGAAAAATATATAATTCATCAAAAATATGCAATCACCACTTGATGGAGAAAGGCTTGGGTACCATTCATGATTTGTTCGAATGAAAGAAACTCCTCAACATGGACTCACACTAGCCATACATGAATTGATAATATGTTGTTACAAATACACATGAATAATTAATTGCAATAATATATACTTCGCATAATAGGTCACAATATACAAATAAAGGTGATCAGGATATAGAAAAAGGAAGAGTTTGGTTCCAACTTTGCTTTTGACTAAGTAAAGAAAGATTTTTGAATGAAGTATGCTTTCAATTAAGTAATTGAAACATTTATAAAGTGATGGAAATATAATGCACACGTGGTAAGTTGTTGCAAGTGATTAACAATGTCACTTATCCTATTCTAATCCTATGAGGTGTGCACAAAGCAAACCTTGTATAGTTAAGCTAACTTAAGTTGACTTAATATTACAAGTATAATATTACACCAACATCTCTCTATGTCTCCATGTGTGTGTGTGTGTATTTTTTATAAAATTTAATAATGTATATTTTTTATTATATTTATAAAAAAAAATTAAAACAAAAAACAACGTCAATTTAAAATAGAAACACATAGACAAACATAAGTGTAGTGAAATAAGGGCTACTGTTAGGTTGTGGAGACTGTTTTCATGTGAGAAAGTGTTAAAGACTATACACTTTCCACATTCGTCTTTCCAGGGTTACAAAAATTTCTTGAGGAGTTGGGGCATAAATAGGAGGAAATAAAGTTGCATAGTGATAGTCAGATTGTTATACACCTAGCTAAGAACTCTGCTTTCCACTCTAGGATGAAGCATATACAGTTAAGGTACCAGTTCATCAGGACAACTTTGGAGGAAGAGAAGTTGAAGCTAGAGAAGATTCATACCAGTTAGAATCTTGCAGACATGATGACCAAGAAGGTCACAAGGGAAAAAATGAAGTTATTTTCACCTTTGGTTGGTCTTCACGGAAACTAGTGAAGCATTGAGAAGCTTGCTCAAAGGAAAACTAGTCTCCAAGTGGGATATCGTTAGGTTGCGGAGATTGTTTTCATGTGAGAAAGTGTTGAAGACTGTACACTAAGAGTACTGTACACTTTCCACAGTTTTCTCTGCAAGGTTTGGGGGCACAACCCCTAAGAAAAAATGTGTTTGGCCTTAAAACGTGCCCGATATACCGAGAGATGTGATTTTCTCATATGGGCGGGATTTTGACCCATAGGTTTATGGGGCAGTTTTTGCCCATGGTTTTGATACCCACGGTTTTGTAAAACTACTTAAGCAGTTGTCTACTTATATGGTTTTATGCATATGGTAGGCATAAGGTAACATTGCATATGTGTTTTGAATTCGGGTGTGAATTTTGTAGAGTTTTGTTAGCATAGCTCCAAATAAATCTCAGTATTGTATTCAGAGAGAGGTGGCTTGTAATAAAATATGAGCAAGTGATTCTTGGTGGAAATAGCCCAAATTGGGTGAACCACGTTAAATATTGTCTCCTTGTGTTGTGTTATTTTATTCTGCACTTTTATTTGAGATATGTTATATTTTCCGCATATTAATTTCTATTATTGCGATTATGTGAGGGATTGTTTCACATATTTTATCCCTTATTTCCTAACAATTGGTATCAGAGCCTGGTTTGGTTTGCTGAAGTGTTGAATCGCAGGGAAAATTTTATCTTGAGTGGGAGCTATGGCAGATGATGCAAGATCAAGGATTGATAAATTCAACGGGAAAAAATTCAGTCTTTGGAATATGCATATGGAAGATTACCTTTATCATATGGATCTTTATATTACATTGTCTAAGAAGGTGAACAAACCCTCAAGCATGACAGATGTGAAATGGGATTTTCTAGATAGGAAGGAACTTGGGACAATCTGGGTGTGTCTTGCATCTTCGGTATCATTTAATGTTTCAAAGGAAAAGACTAAAAAGGAACTAATGGATGCATTAGGGAAGTTATATGAAAAACCCTTTGCCTCTAATAATATTTTTAATATGAATATGTCTGAGAATGGTTCAGTAGAAGATCATTTAAATGATTTTAATATGGTTGTAAATATGCTAGCTTTGGTTACAATAGAATTTGATGAATAATTTAGGGATTTATTAATTCTGTGCTCTTTACCAGAGAGTTGTAATAGCCTCGTAATGGTGGTAAGCAACTCAGTTCCAGGAAATTCAAAGTTGAAGTTTGAGGATGTTTTAGGGGTGATTCTAAGTGAGGAAATGCGAAGAAAACTATCTAGGGAATATTATACTTCAGGGAATGCTTTGACAGTGGAAACTAGAGGGAGACAAAAGAATAGAGGAAGCCGTGGAAAATCAAAGGATCAGACAAGGTCAAAATCCAAAAGTAAGATAGTATACTGGCATTGTGGAAAGTCTGGGCATGCAAAGAAGTACTGTTGGGAACTTCACGACAAGAAGAAACAATAGGAAGAAAAAAAAGAGGAAAATGTGGCAATGAGTAATGTATGTTAGGATGCTTTGATTCATTCTTTGCACAATATTATTGAATCTTGGGTTTTATATTTGGGGGCTTCTTTCCATGCTACTCCACATAGGAATTATTTTGTTGATTATGTTCAAGGAGATTTTTGGCATGTTATTTTTGGTAATGATGAGCCTTGCAGCATAGTTGGAAAAGGTTCTGTTCAGGTTAAGATACAAAATGTGAATACTTGGCTATTGATGGATGTCAGACATGTACCTACAATAAGATGAAATTTGATATCGATAGGGAAGTTGGGAAGTGATGGTTGTACTCTAATATTTCTAGTGGACTCTTGGAAGGTTACCAAGGGTGCTCTTGTGGTGGCAAGAGATAATAAGGTTGGAACCTTGTATTTAACCACTTACAATGCTAATGTTTGTAATATTTTGGATTCAGAAGTAGATACAACATTGTGGCACTATAAGTTGGGTCATATGAGCCATAAGGGCATGGAGATCATAAATAAGGATTTTCCTGGATATACAGAAACAGGTTTGGATTTATGTGATGAATGCATATATGGAAACAAAAGCGAGTAAGGTTTCTCCAGGTTCGATGTACAAAGAATGAGAGTAAGTTAGAGTGGGTGTATTTTGATGTGTGGGGGCTGGCTCAGGTTTCATCTCTTGGGGGTTTAAGTTATTATGTGAATTTTATTGATGATGAAACAAGGAAATTTTGGGTTTATTGTATTAGAAAAAAATCTAATGTATTTGAAAATTTTGTTAAATGGAAAGCCTTGGTAGAGAATGAAACAAGACTTAAGTTAAAATGTATCAGGTCAGATAATGGAGGGGAGTATTACAGCAATGAATTTGTTGATTACTGTTCTCAGAATGGAATCCATAGGAAAAAGATGGTTCCAGGAACTCTGCAGTAGAATGGGGTGTTAGAAAGGATGAACAAAACAATAATGGAACATGCTAGGAGCATGATGTTATAGTAGCCAAATTAAGAACAACCAGATAAACTGCAATAAAATGAACTCCAAAAGAAAATAGATCTCCTTCTTCGTTATCAAATAATGAATTACAATGTTTCCTAAATAGGAAAATAACTCCCAACTCGAGTTGCCAAGTAAACTCTAGCTAACTCTGACTAAATCTACTCTAGGTGGCGGAAATTACTATTTTTAGCAGTTTACTAGAACCTGCTATTCTTAGTAAGTTCGCATGCTTATTCCTACGGGCACAGAAATTGCCACGCATCTTCTACATCCCTAAATTAGAGGAATTGCCAACTTTCTAACTCAAAATGCAATTAATAGACTAAAATTAACTAATGCTCAAAAATAGGAAAAAACCAAACTATAACTTAAATCCTAATTTTCGGCCTCAAGATGGCGGATTTAGGGCCCGAAAACGTGTCGAAAACTTGCCCCAACCAGTAGGGCTGGTTGCCGCTGCGTTCGTCTCATCAAAACACGTGGTTTCAAAAAAAAAAACGGACTCAAACGGACACCCGGAGCTCAAGTTATGACCTTGTCAAGTTCCTGCTAATTCGGGCGCATCATTCTCCCCTGCTTGAAAAAAACGCAGCTCCTGCAAGTTGTCTTCTTCAAACTGCTTCCATTTATCTGCATCCAACTTCTGAATCTCTGACTCTGTGACCCAAGTATTGTCCTCTTGTTCCAGTCCTTTCCAATGTACCAAATATTTGTTGTATTTCCCATGTCGCGTGTCCATTGTTTTCTTATCTAGAATCTGATCCACTTCTTCTTTCTTCTTCACCGGAACCTGCTGCCGCCAATCTACTACTTCATCAGCATCATCCCTTTCTGCACCATCCCCATGAAAAGAATACAAATCTGAAACATTAAACACTGGAGAAATATCAAAATTCCCTGGCAATTCTACCTCATAAGCATTATCGTTTATTTTTTTCACGATTTTGCAGGGTCCAATCTTCTTGTACTTCAGCTTGTTATAGGTTCCTCTTGGAAACCTTTCCTTCCGCAGATATACCATAACCAACTCACCAACTGTAAATACCTTTCTCCGTCTGTGCACATCTGCTATTTCCTTATACTTGTCATTACTATTTTGCAGCTTCTTCCGCACTTCTTCCTGCAATTGTTGTATATGTTCGGCAAATGCTTCTGCATCATCACTGACTCTGCCATCAACGGGTAGCTGTACCAAATCTAATACCCCATTTGGATTACTCCCATACACAATTGAAAATGGAGACTTTCCCGTGGATCTGTTTATGGAACTGTTATATGCAAACTCAGCTTGCGGTAATGCTAAGTCCCATTGTTTCGGCTTTTCCCCAACAATGCACCTTAACAGGTTTCCCAAACTCCTATTTACCACCTCTGTTTGCCCATCAGTCTGTGGA
Source organism: Taxus chinensis (assembly GCA_019776745.2). Lineage (NCBI taxonomy): Eukaryota > Viridiplantae > Streptophyta > Pinopsida > Cupressales > Taxaceae > Taxus > Taxus chinensis. The sequence continues at coordinate 681,137,728 of CM034148.1, forward strand.
TGATAAGCACTACTGAACTGTAGTTGAGTACCAAATTTCTTCCATAAAGTCCGCCAGAAGTGACTTAAGAACCTTGTGTCCCTATCTGAAGTAATGGTTTTTGGAACACCATGCAAACGAACAACTTCTCTGAAAAACAAATCTGCTACGCCTGTTGCATCACTTGTTTTCTTGCAAGCAATAAAATGAACCATCTTAGAAAACCTATCAACAACCACAAAAATGGAATCATTACCTCGTTGTGTTTTTGGTAATCCCAAAACAAAGTCCATACTCAGATCTGTCCACGACCCTTTAGGAACAGGCAACGGCATATACAACCCTGTATTCTGTGCATGGCCTTTCGAGACTTGGCAAATTCGACATCTCTCCACATATCTTACCACATCTCTTTTCAGCTTTGGCCAATAGTATTTGTCTGCTACCAAGGCTATCGTCTTATCCTTACCAAAATGCCCAGCCAACCCTCCGCTATGCAACTCTTTCACTATATTTTCTCTCATAGACCCAACTGGAATACATAGTTGGCGTCCCTTGAATAGGTAGCCATCCTGTAAACTATACTCATCCAGGACATCTCCTACATTGTCTGACAATGGACTAATTAGTCTTTCAACAATATCCTTGAAATCAGAATCAGAAGAATACAAACCCTTTATTGCTTCAAAACCCACCACCTCATTTTCCATAGTGGTAAACAAAGTCACACGCCTACTCAATGCATCTGCAACTTGATTCTGTTTTCCAGATTTATGTTTTAGAGAAAAAGTATATCCCTGCAAAAATGATACCCACTTTGCATGCCTACTATTCAACTTCTTTTGGGTATTCACATACTTCAGGGCTATGTGGTCTGTAAATAACACAAACTCCTTAGGCACTAAGTAATGCCTCCAATGCCTTAATGCTTGTACAATTGCATAAAATTCCACATCATAAGTAGAGTAGTTCTTTCTTACCTCATTTAGTTTCTCACTAAAGAAAGCTACTGGCTTTCCTCCTTGACTTAGAACAGCTCCAATACCCACATGTGAGGCGTCACAATCAACCTCGAACACTTTATCAAAATCTGGTAGTGCCAAAATGGGTGCCTCTGTCACCTTCTTCTTCAAGAATTGAAAACTATCCTCAGCTGCCTTTGTCCACAAAAACTCCCTTCCTTTTGTGCAATCTGTGATAGGTGCTACAATACTGCTGAAATTTTTAATAAATTTTCTGTAAAATGTTGCTAGACCATGAAAGCTCCTTACCTCTGTTATACTCCGTGGAGTAGGCCATTCAATAATTGCCTTTATCTTTTCTGAGTCCATCTGTACCCCACCTGCTGAAATAATAAAGCCCAAGAATACCAAGCTCTCTTGCATAAATGTGCACTTCTTCATATTTGCATAGAGTTTCTCTTTCCTTAACACTTCAAATACCAATCTTAGATGCCTCAAATGTTCTTCTTTAGTTTTACTAAAGATCAAGATATCATCAAAATAAACCACAACAAACTTACCATTATACTCCCGTAGCACGGTGTTCATCAATCTCATAAAAGTACTAGGTGCATTGGATAACCCGAATGGCATCACCAACCACTCATATAATCCATTTCCTGTCTTGAATGTTGTTTTCCACTCATCTCCTTCTCTGATCCGAATCTGATGATAACCACTTCGAAGATCAATCTTGGTGAAATAATTAGATCCAGCAAGCACATCCATCATATCATCAAGGCGAGGTATTGGGAACCGATACTTGATTGTAATTTTATTGATCGCTCTGCTATCCGTGCACATTCTCCATGTTCCATCCTTCTTTGGTGTTAATAAAGCTGGTGTTGCACACGGACTCATGCTCTCCCTTACGACCCCCTTTCGCACGAGCTCTGCCACTTGCCTATTCAACTCTGCATGCAATGTCGGGCTCATCCTATAAGCCGCTTGATTTGGGAGTGAAGACCCTGGAATCAAATCCATGTGGTGTTGAATATCTCTTTTGGGTGGTAATCCATCTGGTAGCTCATCAGGAATAACATCTGAAAATTCTTCTATTAATTCTGATGTTTCTATTGGTATTTGAGCACTTACAAGTTCATCCTTATTTGCAACTAGTGCATAACAAAACCGGTTGCCTTTGCCTCCTTCACAAATTCCTTTGCAGAAAGCATATTTTCAGCCTTCCCCTCTTCTTTAAGAGGTATCAAAACTATTTTTGTGCCATCCTTCCAGAAAGTATAAGTATTTTTTCCCCCATCATGAATAACTTTTCTATCAAATTGCCATGGTCTTCCTAGCAGTATATGACATGCATCCATAGGAATAACATCACACCAAATCTCATCCTTATAACTGTTCCCAATAGAAAAGCTTATTAAACATCTCTTATCAACAGTAACTTCATTACCCTTCTTAAACCATGCAATACGATAAGGGTTAGGATTCTTCTCACAATGCAGACCCAATTTATCGACCATCTCATTTGAAACCATGTTCTCACAACTACCACCATCAATAATAACATTACATACCTTTCCTCCTGAAGTGCATCTTGTTCTGAAAATATTTGTACGTAGCCATGCATCCCCCTTGACCTCCTTTCTTGGAGCAATCATTGTCCTCTTGATCATCAGAGTTTCTCCAACATCTGGTGGAATTTCGAGGTCCTGTTCATCTTCTACTTGCTCAGCTTCAACAAGATTTACTCTTGGAGCATCTCCTTGCCTTTTGTCATGTGTATAAGTATGTGGGCATTCAAAAGCCCGATGCCCTTCTTCACCACATTTGTAACAAACAAATGGTCTTCGTGGAGCCTCCCATCCTCTATCGCCAGCATATCCTCTACCCCTAGAAAATCCTCTGCCTCTTTGTTGATTCTGGAAATCTTGTCTCGTATCCTCTTGCTTTTCCCATCCACGAGATGATTCTCCCCTACCTTGGCTGAAACCAGCTCGTCCCCGAAAGGAAGATGAGGCCCCCCTATTCATTCCAGGTGATCTCCTAAAACTTTGACGATTTTGTTTTTCCTCAGCCTTTAAGGCTAATTGATAGGCATCCTCCATGCTTTTAATCCTATGCATACTTATCTCATCTTGAATAGAAAATTTTAATCCATTAACATACCTCGCAGCCATTTGTTCCTCAGTTTCTTCATGCTCTACATGAATGGACAACTTGTAGAACTCATCTGTGTATTCTTGCACTGTTTGTAAGTTCTGTCTGAGATTCTGAAACCTCCTGTAAAGGGTTTGTGCATAATCCACAGGGAGAAATTTATCTTTTAGCTTCTTCTCCATCTTACTCCACGTCCTAATTCTTTCTTTCCCCTTTCTTGACCGCTCTTTCTGTAGGTGATCCCACCATAACATAGCATGACCTTTCAATTTCGTGCATGCAAATTTTACCTTCTTTTCTTCTGACATAGCCTTCCACTCAAAAAATTTTCCCATGCTATTCAACCAGTCTATCAGCTCCTCTGGTTTTAGACTACCACCATACTCTGAAACATCAACTCTTATCCCATCATTCTTTCCTTCTAATGCTCGAAGCATCCTTTCTTCAAAAGCTAATGGTGGTGCTTGCGTTTCCTCCTCTTCACAAACTTCTTCTTCATCTGTGTCATCTCCACCTTGATTTCCTCTTTGGGTTATCATTGCAGCAAGCGCAGCAACTTGTCTCTGCAGATCTTGCATATTTCTATTCATCTGGGCAATACCGCCTCCTCTTCCTCTTCCTCTTCCTGCCATTTTTAAACAAAATACTTCGAACCAGCTCTGATACCAGATAATGTAGCCAAATTAAGAACAACCAGATATACTGCAATAAAATGAACTCCAAAAGAAAATAGATCTCCTTCTTTGTTATCAAATAATGAATTACAATGTTTCCTAAATAGGAAAATAACTCCCAACTCGAGTTGCCAAGTAAACTCTAGCTAACTCTGACTAAATCTACTCTAGGTGGCGGAAATTACTATTTTTAGCAGTTTACTAGAACCTGCTATTCTTAGTAAGTTCGCATGCTTATTCCTATGGGCACAGAAATTGCCACGCATCTTCTACATCCCTAAATTAGAGGAATTGCCAACTTTCTAACTCATAATGCAATTAATAGACTAAAATTAACTAATGCTCAAAAATAGGAAAAAACTGAACTATAACTTAAATCCTAATTTTCGGCCTCAAGATGGCGGATTTAGGGCCCGAAAACGTGTCGAAAACTTGCCCCAACTGGTAGGGCTGGTTGCCGCTGCATTCGTCTCATCGAAACACGTGGTTTCAAAAAAAAAACGGACTCAAACGGACACCCGGAGCTCAAGTTATGACCTTGTCAAGTTCCTGCTAATTCGGGCGCATCACATTGTTAAAACCAGGTAGCAGATCAGTAACAGGATAATTATGCTTCCTTAATTTGGGTCTTCAATCGTAACATTAAGAGAAATTATAGAAACCCACTAGGAATCTATTTTATGATACTCGTAATTAGTGTAAAAATATTGAATTATTGCAGTTGTGATCCATGTTGGTTGAATGTTTCCTAGATACCAAATTAATGATGTGCTATTCTATGTTGAAAGTCCCTTGTTTCCTTAACAGAATTAAAAATGTGATGTTTTGAATTACCTCTCTCTTCCATTAAAGTAATAGTGTCATATGTTTACCCTTCCCTCTCATTATTTTTTTGACAAATTGACTCACCCAAACATCATAAAATTGTAATTGAGGAGATTTTGGCCTTGAAGCTTAACAAATCATGGACTAGGAACATAGAAGGAGAAAATGGTCCTTCCTTAACTCCTTAGTAGATTAATAGAAGGAATAAAAACCATTGTAGAAGAATAGCAAAGGGGAAATCTTTATCCATATACCTCCCCTAGGCTCCAGTAGGATGCTAATTTTGTTTGTCTGCCTATACAGAAAAGCAAGATATATGATTTGGCCACCTTAGTGGTGATCCTTATAACGCAATCGACATGTGATGTCAGGATAAAAAAGGAATATTTTAATTAAGAAAACTCGTAAAGGAATGTGATAGGAAAAAATTAAACTAGCAAATTTTGACGGTTAATTAGTTGAGGTTATAAAGCAAGTAAGATTTATGTGCTATTGAGTGTCAATGTATAGAGGAACCTGTAGTTATGTCGCCTGCCTAAAATTGTGAAACACACGTTAGTGGATAGTAATTTGCCAAAATTCTAGTTGCTTAGTTACTTCTTTTTCATAGATTTATGTGCCTCTGATAGGTTTGGATTTTTTGGTCATCATGGACCCTTATCAGAAGAATCCTGTAGCACTTCAATCCAAATGTGAGTTGTGGTTTTTTTGAAACTGAGGCTTATCTGTTGGAGAAACGACCTCCTTGCATGACAGCTTCTATGAATGGTTTCAGATGAAGGAAGCCGACATTGTGAAAATTCTGGAAGATGAGGACAAAGGATTAGATTGTTTTTTAGGATGAAAAAATCTTGAAAGTGGACAAAGTAGGGTGCGGATTGTTGAAAAGGAAGATGAAGGCAAACAAGAGGGTTTGATGATAGACCCGCTTGTAATATCAAAATACATTTTATGTTTTGAAGAAAGTGGGTATTTGGTGTCAAATATGAGTCCAAAGAATGAGTAATTTGTAGAGAAACCTCATGTGATTTCGCAATAAACTCCAAAAGTGCTCTATTTCTGGGAAGGTTCACATTACCATGATTATATTTTTAAAATTTTAAGGTAGTGGCACGAATCATAATGAACTCATCCAATATGAACTTGAGGAAGAGGGATGTAACAAAGTTATAGTAAGGAAATGCAAAAGATATCTCTATTTCTTGGGGCTGATTTCCCTCCCTCTGGCCCATTTTTATATGGTTTTTTTTTTTTTCCACTAATGTTATGTCACTATTGGCTCTCTATGTTTCTTAGAGCTGATGTGCAACTATTTTTATTTTTATTTTTTTCAACATTACTTTGAAAATCTCCTATGTATTTTGGGTTACCATTTTGCCAATTTTTTTGCTAGTCTCCTATGTGTCCAGGGTAGAAAAAGACCTTTACCAATTATAAAAGGATCTTTGCCACAAATACATAGTGAATTTCAATGTATAAGGTCAAGAAAGGTAATTTTTGAGTTGCCCTTTTTTTAAAGTTTGAACAAGATTTCCAAATTCACTACAATACAACTTTCACATTAATAACTTGCCCACTCTATGGTATGGAAAATCGGTTACACCATTTTGGAAATTTTTGTAACAAATTAAGTCAATGCAAAAAGATTAAATTTCTAAATCTTAAATGCAAATAAAATTGCCTCGTGTCCCTTAGCCAAAATCTCCCTTACGATGTTTTCAGGCTATTTAGGGAAATCATGTATAATAGAATCGAAGGACACATATATTCATGCAAGATGGGCCCGAAATTATGAATCATGAAATAGAAAAATGTAGTGGGACCATGTTTTTGGGGTAATTTTTGCATTTTGTATTTTTGCAATAAATGGAGGTTACAAAGTGAGTTTCGGGCCCACAGACCCATTTCTAACTGGGTTTTCACCATTTTTGTAGGGTTTCCTAACTCAAACCCAATTCAAATGGACATATCTTTCGATCCAATGACTAACACAAAATTCAACAAATTTCATATTTTGGAAAGGTCTCGACCTCCTTCTATGTTCATGTAAAGCCTGAAACAGTGAGGCTTTTGATGAGGTCAGGTGGGTAAAAAAAATCCCGAATCGCTCTTCACACCATTAATATGCAATTTGATTGTTCCCATCAACAATCATGGGTTTTTGATTTGATCTCATGTTCTTCCTTTTTCAAACATTGAAAAGATATAGAAGGTGGACTATGACATTTGTAGGTGGATTCACAAAGGGCCTATTAATGGTTGAGTGGTTAAGCATTTAATTTCAGATTTGGGATTTATCATTCTAGGAAACATTTTCGTGTCTATCAAATTGTCCAAGAAAAATTCTCATTTGAGAAGTGGGAGACAGTATATAACCCTAAAAAACTCTGTTAAAATCAATTTCCTAACTCAAATTTACCAAGATTAAGCCTTCTCCTATCTAGAGAGTGAAATCCATTTCCTTGAGCACCCATCTAATTTAGTATGTGCACCTTATAGAGCAATAAACTCTTGTTTTGTGTGTCTTTCAACCCTTGGCATCATTTTGTTGTTTCTTTGTGCCTCCCTTATCTCTCAATGTTTTCTCCATTGTATTATTATCCAAAAATTTGTAAAATACATCATTTATCCTCCTTTGCCTCAAAGTTAATCCATAACTAGATTTGATGGGTCTGATGGCAACTCATATCTTGAAAGAACTTAAAACAAGTCCTTTAATATCCATAGGACAAATTCTACCCTAAATAGAGTACTCCTAAGACACCATTCCTTATTCTGGTGTATCACCTCTTACATGATCAAGGATTTCTTTGGCTCCCTCTCATGTGACCAAGCCAAAATGGCTTTTGCATATGGTTAAATTTCAAAATGGAGGTTAGAAATGCCTGCACTCGATTCAACATTTTGGCTAATTAGATTAACTTAAGCACCAGAACCGACTGAGTCATCTGGAGGTCACAGGGAACTCTAGGACCATTGGAAGTCACCAAAAACTTGAGAGATTCCAAGCCTAATAGTATGCTAATCAAAACGAATGCCCCACTCATAACATGCCTATTTTGGGTGTGAATGTTATTCTAACTAACAGTTTTTTCCCATAAACCTAATTTTAAAAAAAAATCTTCTTAGGTTTATCTTCCATATTGACCAAGATGTTTTTTTCAACAACAAATCTTGAATAAATACCATTGACCACTCTAATAGTTTTGGCATTCCTTCTATGTTTCTCACATAAGATTTTGTCACTTTATTTCATCAAGTTGATGTGTGTTCTTGGTGATTATGTCATCCTTTAGAGGCACATTCAAAGCACATCTGGCTACTCCATCTGGTCAACAACCCATCTATGAAGTTATAGACCTTTTTCCTATCCATTTTCCATTCATCTTTCTTTCCACATCTTTCATTTTCTTCCATCCCATGAAGTTGTGCAAACATGATTTCATTCCCTTCTTCTCACTCACACTTACAACAAAGGCATTACCCAACTCCGCCATATCAGCATTATGACCAGATCCAAAACCATTAAGCTTACCCATATGAGCAGGGTCAAAACCAGTTTGGTCATGAACCTTATCAAGAACAAGGGGATGCATACAATAATAAAAACTACACAGAGAATCCTGGTTTGTTATAGAAGATCCAAGGAATGGAGGCTAGCACATGGTGCAGTCCATGGCTACAACACAAATGAAGGAAATTGGGATTGGTTTCAAGAGACCTTGTCCATGGGGAGACCCTTTTCCAAGACATTACAGCCCTCGAGAGAATCTTGAATTCATGATTAAAATTATGCCTCAACTTACACAGTGGATTGAGGACATTGAGACATATGAGAAAAGTGTGACACAACCTTGTCAACAGGTAAGTCAATCACCAACTCCCTGTCCTTCATTTTCTCTTTCTCAAGATTTATCATCTCAGCAGTGTCAAGAGTCAAACCCCTCAGTTTCTGCCCTAAGTGTTGATTTCTCTTCTCCATCTCCTGATCTTCCATCCCATCTCAGTTCTTCTACCCTTTTCCCTTCCAAAAATTCTTTCCCTCCAAACAAACAAGAAGTTCCACCTCCCTCCCCACCACAAACAATTACAAAGATGGTTGAACTACAACTTGTCACTCCTCTTTCTTTCCCAAGTCCATGTTGGGAAGAGACTCAAGAATCCATTCAAAGAGAACATCAAGAAGAGGAACCCAATAGGAAATAAATGATATACAATCTGAAGAGTCAGGCTACTAAATTTGGGTTTATAAAGATCCCCTTAATGGTTAAGCAAATAGATGAGGTCAGAGTTAAAGAGCCAGTGGTGGCTAAGGCTGAGATATCAGTAGAAGAAGAGAAATAACAAGAGGAAGAGAATCAGTAGTATTTTTATGGCACTTTTTCTTGATAAGATGTTGATCTAACCCAAGTTGCACAACCAGTGAACGAGGAAGAACAACCAGCTCCAAGTCTCATTGAAGAGGAGCATATGAGAGAGATCAAATTAGAGTTTAGGCTACTCAATGAAGATTTTATTCTTTCATTTCAAGGGATTGATTTGATTGATGAACCCGTGATGGAGGAGGATCATATAGTTTCAGAGGATCCAAGTGTGGAGCAGGCTATAAAATAACCTTAAGTTCTTCCTCCCACTTCATCCCCTCCATGATCTAATGTTGAAGAAGAGTTTGGGATTTCAAAATCCATGTTTAAAGAAGAGGAAAACCATGGTGATCAATTTTCAGATTAGGAGGACACCATGGAGGAGGTCGAGCACATGCAACAGGACAACAAGGAGGAAGATTATCTGTCAAACTTGGAAGTTTGCTTTGATGGAGAGGAGCCTGAGGAGATCACATCATTTCCTCCTCCATCATCCACATTCAAAGCACATGATCCTTCTGCCATGAAGGAGAACATTCAAGTGCAACATCCTGCGCTTCATGGCATCCCTCTGGAACCAAGGTTGGAAGATATAAGTCTTCCATGTTCTTTACAGGAGAAGGAAGAGAAAAGGCAAGAGGATGTCATCATCCCTCTCACATCATCAATCTAGGAAGGTCAATAAAAATTCTCCATTATTGGATTTGGAATTCAAAGCAAGGGGAAAATTCAAAGGAAAATACCTTTCCCAATCAAATACTTGGCTTCATTAGAGCCAAGGGAGAAGCCAAAACCATTGATGCTCACTTCAGGGCATGAGGATGTGTATCAAAGCACCAAGGGTCATCATTAACACCTCTAGGAGTCCAATGCAAATCAGCTTGAGGAGGTATTTTCCATTAATGTGGATACCTTGATGATATGGGTGGAGGATCGACCCCTTGTCAGTTTTTCTCTCATCCAAGCATCCATATTCAATGAAAAACAATTTATATGGCTGCCCCTTTTGCGAAAAGGAGGTTACTTCTCCCTGTCAGTTGCAGGATTTGTTTGAGTCCCTTTTCTCTTTGGTTTGTATAGGAGTAGGAGTAGATTTTTCTTTCAGTAGAAGAAGTTCTTGTGCACACTCTTTATGTCTCATTTGAGAAATGTCTGATTTTTTGTCTTTGTACATACATTTTGTTCATATTGCTCTAGAGGTGGAGATTCCAGGCCCTTCATTATTCATGACAGAGAGACCCATAGTTTCCTGTAACGGTTGCTAGTTTCAAATAAAACACAAATACAGAGCAAATACAATTAGATTTGAGACAATCCATTCTCAGGAACAAGAAAATTCTGAGTGGGGTGAGTTCAAAGTCATTAGGATGCAAGCGACCGGGCAAAAGTTTCAACAAAAAAAAGGATCAGTATCGGGATATCATTCTTGACTCCATGCCCAATGGATGCTTCAAGGCTACTGATCTCCTCATTTAGTAGGTAGATTTCCCCGTAAGTCACTAAATTGTTATCCCAATTTTTCCCTCTAGGTAAAATTGGTCAAACACGACCCCGCACAGAAGAAACCAGAGAAATCACATTCAAATCCAACAATCAGGCAAGAGCAGGACTCAAAAATGGAGGAGCAGGGTCTGCGAAGGATTAAATAACCCCACATAGAAGAAATCTAAGGGTCACTTCCATCGCACGAGCCCACGTTTCAAATCTAACGACCAAGTTGCAGACAAGCTCAAAAATGGAGAAGCAGGGTCAGCTAAGGAGGAAAATAGTGTCAAAGAAACCATAGGGTCTCAGGATAGAATTGGGGAAAGGCTCAAAGGCTTCAGGCTTCACAAATGATTCAAAGCGAACCTAAATTGGCTAAGTATGGAGGAGACGACGAAAGATTCCACATGCCCCATCGGTACATCTCCAAAAATTAAATCCAAAAGTGGAGACCCAAACTAGCACTAGCCCTCCACGTGGTCAAGATCCAATAGAATCCAAAGGAAGTGGGTCTAAATTGACTAAGTATAGAGAGCCAGCGGATGGTGACAGGTGTTGTATCAGCGTAAATTCAAAGGCGGGACCCAAAGTGGAGACTCAGAAAAGTGCAAGCCTTCCACGTGTTGAATAGTGAAAATGTGGCAGAGCCAGTGGAAGGAGCCAAGTGTCAGCATGGCGCTACTTCAAAAGTAAATTTCGGAGCGGGTTCCCAAACATGCGCCAGTCTTCCACATGTCTAGGATAAGACTTATGACCTTGCCCAACAAAAGGAACCTAGCCAAAATACAAAGGAACAAAGAAAGCCATGGAAGGCACCATATGTCTCTTAGGCACATCTTAAAAAGGTAAATCTAGAGGCAGTCCCTAAACATGGGTCGACTCGCCACGTGGCCATGTTGAAAATTCAAAATGGGAAGGCAGGTCATTGGAGGTAGTTTAAATTTTTGACCTGAGAAGGCGTAAAGTATAAAAATAAACCACACCTCCACTGATGCCCAAGGAGCCATGTGTCAATCCCAAATTGTATGCGGGCAGGTGAGACTTGGGAGGACTTTTTGGCCAAGTGGAAAATGCAGACCGGCAAGCCTGAAGATGGGTTTTTGGCAAAATGAATTGCAAGGCTACAGGGCAATTTTTGCATTTTGTATTTTTGATGCCAAAAAGCATGAAGTGAGTTTTGGGCCTGTGGACCCATTCTGCTAACTGGATTTCACCATTTTTGTATGGACCTGACTCAAATATTGAAATGGACATATCTTTCTATCACACGCTCAAAATTTAACAAATTTTGCACCATTAGAAAGGTCTCGACCTTGTCTATGCCATGGGAGCCTAAAAATTTAATTTTGATGAGGTTAGGTGGGTAAAAAATGGGAAAGTGTCTTCATGCCATTAATATGTAATCTGATTTTCCCCAATAACCAGATCAGATTTGATTTGATCCGCTATTCTTCCTTCTTTGACATGTCGAACAGATATAGAGTGGCAGACTTGATAGATTGTAGGCAGATTTGCAGGGGGCATTAATGGTTGGTGGTTGAGCTTTAAGAGCAGAGTCTAGTTTTTCTTCTTTCTCTCTGATTTTCATCATCTATATGTTGTAACAGTTCTCATTTGAGAAGTGGGAGACATTTTTGGATGTAGAGAAACTCTGTCAAAGTTTTTTCCCAACTCCATTTGAGATGTAAGCCTTCTCTTATGCCTGGAGATCGTATTTTTGCCTCTAAGCACCCATGTAATAGTCTGTGCACCTTATAGAGCAATAAAATCTTGTTTCGTGGCATCTTTCAACCCTTAGCATCATTTTGTTGTTTCTTTGTGCCTCTCTATCTCATGTTTTCTCCCTATGTATTTATTTTACATTTGCAGGTATAAGATGTTGTGCGTTGTGGAGCTTCAATGGTGGATTTGGATTAGGGTCTATGTCACTCCTGCCTGACCTCCCTAAGTCCCATCTGCCCTGTTTCATTCTCCCTCAATAGAGTATCTCACCACTTCCTTTTCTGGTGTATCACTACTTGGTGTAAGCTTTCTTTTACCCTCTCTCTCTCCATGTCTCCTTGGTATGGTTAGATTAGGATAGGTTATAGTTTACTTCCACTCGAGTATCTTGTGGTAGGTAGATTAGGAAGAAAGAATCAACTTTATCCAGAGGTCCATCTCAGGTTTTGCAATTCCCATAGCTTGAGATATGGTCCCATGTTGTGCAATCACACCGAATTCCCCACTCACAACCAGCCCATTCGAGGGTGCTGTGATTCTGCACTAATAGTTATATCAGATGTCATTCTGACCATTGTGTGTATACAAATAAATTTGAGGATGGCAGTCATATTATCCTTTGTCTATATGTGGATGACATATTGGTTACATGTAAAAACATGTAGGAAATAAAAGTACTCAAGAAGCAACTAAGTGAATCCTTTGCTATGAAGGATTTGGGGGCAGCCAAAAAAATCCTTGGTATGAGGATATCTGAGGATAGGAAGGAACGGAAGCTAACTTTATCTTAGGAAGAGTACATTACGAAAGTCTTGGAGAGGTTTAATATGCAGGATGCTAAACTGATTGGGAATCCTTTGGCAGGACATTTCAAGTTATCAAAGAAGTAGTGTCCCAACACAAAGTAGGAGAGAAACTAGATGTCTAAGGTACCTTACTCATCAGCGGTTTGAAGTTTTATGTATGACATGGTGTGCACCAGACCTGATATTTCCAATCAGTGGGAGCGGTGAGTAGATTTATGAGTAATCCAGGTAGAGATCACTGATAGGTAGTAAAGTAGATCCTTTAGTATTTGAGAGGGACCATGGGTATAGCTTTGTGCTACAGTGGATTAGATACCACTTTGTGTGGTTATGTAGATTCAGATATGGCTGGTGATATAGATAGCAGGAGGAGCACAACAGGTTATGTTTACACTTTAGGTGGGACAATAGTAAGCTGGATTTCATGACTATAGAAGGTGGTGGCTTTGTCAACCATGGAGGCTGAGTATGTTGCTGCCACAGAGGCAATCAAAGAAATGACTTGGTTACAGAAATTTCTTGAGGAGTTAGGGCATAAGAAGGAGGAAAGAAAGCTGCATAGTGATAGTCAGAGTGATATAAACCTAGCTAAGAACTCTTCTTTCCACTCTAGGACAAAGCATATACACTTAACGTACCATTTCATCAAGAAAACTTTGGAGGAAGAGAAGTTGAAGCTAGAGAAGATTCATACCAATTAGAATCCTGTTGACATGATGACCAAGGTAGTCACAAGTGGAAAAAATAATTTGTGTTCAGATTTGATTGGTCTTCACGGTATCTTGGCCATTTTCAGCTTCAAAATCTATCTTCATAATATTATAGAGCATTCTTGTTCACATATCCCTCATCGAGAAATTTTTCATATTGAATCGAGTATTTCTCGTTGCAAGATTCATTCTCTCTCGGTGGGAAGGATAAAATTCAAAAGGATAATTATTTAAAAAATATTCATGATGGGTGTTAATAAAATGATTGGAAACATAGGGCTTGCCTATCAAGAGATAATTACGTATCATTTTTCATTCATGGCCCACATTTTTCACCACTTTAGGATTTCTTGTCTATAATTCAATGTTTTTGTGACCATCATCAGCATCAGTAGAGAAACTATGTTCATGCTCACATCCTGTGGTAAGTACATTCTTTCAAATTGTTATTCCATCAAATCACCGCGATACTTTTCAAATAGCTCTATCATTCCTAGATACGCCTCCATCAACATGGGAAATTCAACATCTTCCTTTAAATCTATGACAAAGTTGTAATATCTTCAATCTTGGAATATGATATCCGACCTTACATCATCTAGTCTTTGAAAAGTGTATTTAATTTTCGTGGTAGGAAGGAGATGATGTCATGTTGCCAATCCATTTATATATCTCTACCACTATCTCTATAAAATCTTCCAGAGGCTAGCATGTCATCTCCAAGTATTTTCAACATGATATTCTTATCAAGAATATATGCAAATGTTACTTGAGCATCCTTTACCTAGCCAAAAATAGCCACTTCTTTAGTTTCCATGGATTAGAAATGGCCAATAGCGGGAGTAAGAGAGAGACCAAGAGATTTATAAAATTTTACAAGAATGAAATTTTCAAATCCATTAGAGTCAATAATGAAATTATTCAATTTATATTCATTGACCAGAAAGGAAAGATGGAAAGGTTCTACTTTATCAAATTTGGAGGGTTTGGAAGTGAGAAATTTCTAAGAAAGAGTGGTATGAGGAGTGGGAGGTATTTATTTGGCTTTGGAATTTTGGAACATGAAATTGAACTACTTTCTTTAATGAACTGAACAAGCCTATCAAATTTCATAGGGTGATTTCTCAAGTACTCAAACACTGAAATATTAAGTTTATCTTTCTTGTAATTGTAAATGATGTCAAAAGATGTATAATTTTTAAGCACATCAAGAACTATGACATCCTCGACATAAGAAAGATTGGTATTCTTAGGAATAATTCAGGCAGATGTTGATTTGTTAAGAGGATATGAAAGATGCTTGAAGTGGTTGTTGGATTCTTGATTTATGTGGTCTCAAGTTTATTCTTGACTAACCTCATGGAATTGGACATCAATGATCCTCCATTTTTTTCATAGATTCACCCTTTGAGGATTTAAATGCTTTACTTAGGTAGCGAACGAAGTGGCTTATTTCTCCATTTGGGATCAAGTGAAGACTGAACAATTGTAACTATCTATGGATTCTTAAAGATCATCATCTGGTCAGTATTCAAAACATCTAATCTTTTCACATTCATATTCATCTTCACTTTCGATTTTTGATTTATCAATTTCTTCTGCTTCATCTTCACTAGCTCCGTATATTGCATTAACTAGCAGAGATTCAAAGGAAAGCCTTTGAGGTACTCCTACAATATGATTCCTATTCCTATTTTGGTGTGAGGAATGTTGATAAATTTTCTTCTTTAATGAATTTAATTCATTGACCAGCTTTAGCATAAATGGGTCAAGTATTTCATCTTCTAAAATATGGGACTTATCCTTCATTAAATAACTCCTGATATTTCTTGACATGATAAGATCATATTCCATATAAATGGAATGTTTTTAAGCATTATCGAGAGTGTTTGGTTGCACTCTGTATAGTATGAAACTATCTTTAGGCAATTGGGAATTCACAAAATATCAAAAACATTCAACACATTAATTTACAACATAAGAGGGAAATGAAATCGTGACAATATCAACTTACATGAGTTAATATTTAAACTGGCTTGCATCTATTGATCAAAATATCATCTCCTCTTTTTTCAAAGAAGGGGTAAACATATTTATACAAAAATGAGGGCCTCATTTCACCACATTTTATAAGTAATGATTGCATAGAATCAAGGAATATTAAAAAAAACTATCCATAAAAAAAATCCTAACTGATTATTGTTAGGATAATTACAACAAGAGAAAGGGAACTATGTTAATAGAAGTACAAAATATTCCTAAGGATTACATTCTTTCTTTACAAGGGTCCTTCTAGAAATGTGTCAACTTATGTAGATCCCTCTTGGGTTGGATAAGCTAGGGTTGGCTTCTTTCTTGTTGTTACCAAAGCTTCTCTATAGATTTTATAATCTTCATCGAGCTTTTTGAGGTCAATTATAGGATTTATAAAGACTTTAGGAGCCTTATCTAACATATTCTTTAGAGAATCCATGAATTTCCCTATGATTTCCTTTAATTCCTCTATCTTTTGGAACTTCACTTAGATATGGAAAAAAAATTCAATGATCTTGGCTTCCTCTACTTCATTGGCTTCTGTGATATTTCTTTGAAAATATGCCATGAATTGGTTAAACAATTCAATAAACTCTTGCATAGGTACCATTGTTTCATATTCCTTAAAGACTTAAATGAGAGTGGCCTTTGAAAATAGTTATATTTCCCTTGAAATAACATTATCAAGCTATGGAGTAATTATACTCATTTTATTTTCCAAACATTTGAAGGACTCCTTTATGTAATTGTTATATGTTTTACATATGCCAATATCTTCCATTGTAATTATGGCAAGATTTCTGCAAATTCCTTCTTCAATGTCTTGAGACATGACTCTTAAAATATTTTGTGTGATACCCATTATATAGGTGACTTTGTTGATTTTCTTAGAGAAAAAATTCCCCTTTCTCTTTTCCTCAATGCTCTCCTTGATCAGCTCATATAGGATGAGTAAAACATTATCTACATCTGAGGTAATATTTTATGGGATTTTGGATTTGGATTGAGTTTCAACCTCTTTATTTCTGGCCTGCATGCCTCTCACAATTTCTAATACCAATTATATTGAGGTAATAATGTAAGAAACTAGGTAATATTGGTATTGTGCCACTTGATAACCCTTATAATTATTTCTTTTGTTGAGGGAGAAGAGGTCTTTAGATGGTTCATTCCATATAATGGCTTATTGTGTGGATATTATTTTCCTTTTCACCCATCTTAAATTCTTTTTCTTTGGATTAAATTATATGGTAATCAGTGGTCCCTCTTGAACTTAAAAAATATGATTGTTTAATGTGTGTGATCATGGCCTATATAACCCATTCTTATTAAGGCTCTTGTGTAGGAACATTTTCAATGACCACTTAAATTGATTTTTCTAGTGATTTTTCCATTTTTTTCACTATTTGGGTTGTCACATATTCACCAGAAAATTCTGAGATGGCTTCATAATCTTAAGAGGATGATTCATATGCTACTTTTGATCAACATTTCTCGTTCTTTTTTAGGTTAGTGAAGTAGATACTAGAGAAATCCTAACAACTCAAAAATGTAAGGTTTTAAGGTACCTTGAAGTATGATGGATGAAAGTGAATGGGCGTAAAGCTAATGACCTTGTTATAAACTTAATGACCCTGGCTAGGTTGATGGTGACCAAAGTAGTAGACTGAAGGTCCACAATGACCTAAGTAGATAGATCTGGAAAACAAGCTAGAAATGTAAATATGGAATTATCTGAATGCAAATAAGATGATCACAACGGCCTAAGAACACTATCAGTAACTAGTAGAGGAAGTTTGAAATTAAAAAATATAAATGATGCAAGAAAATATATATTGAGATGTATTGGATGGGAACAGGGCTCAGGTCGATGACGAATGGGCTGAGTTGGAAATGACTGGAGATATAAAAAGTAGATTTTGAGTGATAGAGAAGCCAAATAACATTGCTAAGAACTAGAAATAGTAATAAAGAAGAAACAAACATCGATGAGGATATGGAAAAAAAATGGATGAAACACACAGTTGGGTAGACGCTGACCTGGATGGAGTGACGACAAATTAGGTAGTGTTAAAAAAAGATGAGGATGGATAACCTCGATAAAAAACCTGCAGAAAAATCACTGAAAGAGGAAGTTAAATATGAGGTTTTGATTGCAGTTGGACATGAAAAATGTTAGTGCCTAAAATATAATGACAGTAACAAGATATGATAGTATGTATAAAAAAAAACCAAAGTAAACCTCCCAAAGTATTCACAAGTGATTCCAGAAAATCTCAAATGGACTCCAAGAAGGTCAAAACAGCTGCAAGAATGCTCAAGCTCAAAGATATGTTCACACAGTGCAAGAAAACTTTGATTATGCCTCATTTTGAAGGGGGTGAGATAAAATTTATAGGATCAATGGTGACATGGGTGGGTCACCACCAACTATGGGGAACCATCCCTTTGGATGGTGGATGGGTGATTTATTAAAGATATGGGTCTTTTAGAGACTAGGATGAGTGTTTTAAAGCATATAGGTGGGTTAGGGTTTCCTAGGGAAGTTTCATGGGTAGGTGAGAGATAAAGATGGATCAAATAAAGATAGAAAAATATTAGAGATATGGAACTAGGTAGTTAGGGATATAAACAACCTAAGGAGGACAAAAGAAAGATAATTAAAAGTAATTAGCTAAAGAGATGAGGATTAGGAAATGATTAAATGAATATTAATTAAAATTTAAAGTTGATAATTTAATAGATACAAAAGATGATAATGTGAATATGAATTAAAATAAAGGGGGTATATTGGAAGCGAATATGGGAAAGATGGGTAATGATACCAACTTTTAGTGTCTACATTTTTCCCTTTAAGTCAAGTTTTTTATGCTTAGTAATCCATTAGAAAAAAAATATGATAATGAGTAAGATGAAGTATGATGAAGGATTTATGAAGATCTCCCCCTCCAAGGAGGGATTGATGATGCAAAGGGGAATCAATGAGGAGATTTAATGATGTAGACAGTAAAGGGTGGGTGGGAGAAGAAAGATGGGAAAAATGACAGGAAGAGATGAGATGCTCCAAACAAGAAGGATTCAAATCAACAAAATTAAAAATATGGTGGTGATTTTAGGAGTCACATTGGTAGGGAAAAAAGGTCAGGGTCTTCAAGGAGATGACGATAATGTCTTGTTGGGCTTATGAGTTGACAAAAATCACTACAAAATGGAGGGAATCCAATGGGAGACCCCTCAAATGGATGTAATAGGGACCATGGGTCATAGGAAAACATCGAATTATGCACAATCAAATGTGAAAACATTACAAAATCCTTCAAACATGAGGAATCAAATTGGAAGGGTATAATTCTTCAAAGGACAAGGATGGAAATAATGGTTCCCTAGCGTAGGGAAGGAATATGGCCAAATAGGTAGAATACAAAAAAGTAATGACATAAAATTCCCCAAGGGTAAATAAACATGGCCATAAAGGTGGAATTTAGAGAAGATGAGATGGAACCCAAATAAAAGAGCACGAAAGGGATAAGGAGAGAAATAATGGTACCCCCAATAAAGGGCATGATTATGGACAAAGAGGAGAAATATAAAAATATGAGGTATGGTGCCTCAGCAGGGAACACAAATATGGCCACAAAAGTGGACTTGAGATATGGAAGATAATATGGTGCCCCAGTAAAGGACACAATAATGGTTGAAAAGGAAAAATAAGAATTGATTATAAAAGATGGAAACAATGGGGAATGTTATGGGTGACACATGAAAAATAAGATGGAAGGATAGATGGTATGATGATGATGAGATACTTGATCAAATGGAATATTTTAATAGATATCAAATAGATTATTTAGAAAGAGTAGATGTTATTATCAAGACATAAGGGAGAGATGTGGAAATCTTAGAATAAAACACGACTTGATGATTCACAACCTATTGGTATGAAAAAATATACATCATATCAAGGAGCACACAATGGAAGGATGCCTCCAAGCACATTGAATGTAAATAACAAGGGGATCTAGGTAACGTAATACACATGTGACTAAAACAAATGTTAACATATAACCAATAATATTAAGTTATATCAAATATCATGAAGAAAGCATGGATGGAAGGAGCTAATGAACCTAATGTTGACATGACAAAGGGATTTGTGATGTAACTTGTATGTGGGAAGAGGGTTATCCATAAGTGGTGTTCCCTAAATCTATGCCATAGCTCTAGGTAGGGGAAAGAGCAAACTGATCAATGTGGGAAGTTTTCAAGAAGAAAGTTGATCAATATAGAAATATTTCTTAGGATGCTCATAAAATGGAAGGTTGATCAATTCGGGAATCCTTTGATGGCATGATACAAAAGAGTATCGATCCCTTGAGAGTATGGTCTACTTTATACATATATGATATAGATTATAAGAATGATATACATGATATCCATCCTTCAAGGGATCGGTCTATTGATTTTCATTTTTATTTTTGACATAAATAACTGTCCTTCAAGGGAGTAGTCTATTGATCAAAGAATACTTGTTATAAATCACACAAGAAGTCTACACAGGAGATATGGCCACGATTAAGGGTGCGAAGGGACAGGAAGAACCCATCGGCGAAGGGAAATTTCAGCTTTTGGGACTTAGTCGATTTTGAGCATGAAGAACTATTTTAAGAAGATGGTGTGAAGAGCACATAAATGAGGAAGATACATGCGTGCCACACATTGTATATCTTTAGAGTATTGGATCAAAGTGTTTTGCATGGAGATGAGTTAAGAATAGGATTATCACTTCAGTTAACTGTAAGAGGTCTATAGATAGCACACTTGCATGTGTGGCTATGCCTGTAAATGGTGTGTGGATATTAATAGCATATGGCCTATTTTTGTAATAGATAAGTGGTGAAGGGTAATTACTCATCCTATATATATGATGTGAATCACATAGTATTTGATATATAGGTATATGCAGAGCGTAAGAGGTAAGCATTAAGAGATATGTGCATATGACTGGATTATTGTATCAGATCCATGCACGCATCGGTATAGATTGCCATTATTGTAAGGAGCTTCTGTGTTTATTAATAGATGGAAGATATTGTTTGAATCTAAGTGTTATTCCTGTGTGTAATTGAGTAGTGCATGTTCTTGATTCAATGATGATTATTGTTTAAGATTTTTCTTTCCTAGATCCTAATATGGCATGCATTGTAGAATGATGGATTAGTTATGGATCTATATGTTTCTTCCTTCATCACGCTAACATCCTACTATAGTAACCCTAAAGAGGGACCTAGTACCTTTGCATGCTTCGGATGAGCACTCAGTCTAGGGTGTTATCTAGTAAATTCTAGGCTGCATCATTTGTTCCATTTCTGGGACCTCTTTTTTAGTTGTTTTTAGGATGGTTTGTGATGAAGACGTACCAGTTAACTCTAGCAAGTATTGAGGAGTGGATACATAATATGGAGGAATAATATGAACGGTAGTTCAACATTGGATCTTAGTTTAACAGATGCAGTTGGGTAGAACATAATCTATATGACAACTTATATGAGATCTTTTTCACCATCATTCCAGTAGAATTATACGAGTGGCTGATTTCTTATGCATCTAAGTAGAATTGGAGGTACCGTGCACTTGCCTGGACATAAGAATAATTTTAGGCCCTTTATGATGTTGATTTGATCTAGACTCACGCTATGGATACGTGGTTTTGTGGTGTTCTAAATAGTTATATTCTGGAATATTCAATTTCAACGTATTCTTTCCCGAAGGTAGCTGAATTCTAGTTTTTGTGGTATCCTAGAGGAGCATATTTGCAATATATTCTAGTGGCGATCAAGATCTTGATGGTAACTTTGAACCTGGAGAGTAAACCAATGGCTAACTAAACCTCACCACGAGCAAGGGTAGGAACAGGTTTTGTGAAAGATGGAAGACCTAGTGGCAGAAAGGCAGAGAGAGAAAAGGTGGCTTAACTATAATGACATGCGCAAGAGGGAGATAGAGAAGTAGCGTACCACTGCAGAAAGTATGGCATTGAGGAGAGAGATGGCTTGTGAAGGATTTGAAGCTCATGTAGAAGACATGGAGCCAGAGCATCATGAACTCCCCCATCTTGGAAAGCGTGATAGAGATCCCCCTTGGCTTCATACACAACTCTACCAATAAAGACTACCTAGGCCGTGGGCGCGCATCTTAATCCACCTGGTGACCTAGCCCTTGTGCTTGGTTTTTCAGTATCTAGTATGACAGGTAACCAGTAAGCTAACTTGGGAAGTAGGAGAGAAGGAGTGAGTCAGGAAGTAAGAACATCAATGGCAAGTCAGATAGCTTCATTATTTGGAGTAACATTTTTAGGCATGTCATCCACATATATTGTGAGTGCGTAGAATGTTGGATTCACCTCTGGAAGTGGAACTACCTCATAGACTATAGGGGTTCAGTATAGTACTACTGGTAGAGCATAGGGGAGTACATCTATAGGTCATATTCCAACTACAGGTGGAGGATCATGAGGTATAGGTTGTTCTAGTTCCAGTGGATCTGGTGGTTTCGGAGGTAGAGGAAACCCAGGAGGTTTTGGATTAGGTGATCAAGGTCTGCAACAACCACAAAATATCTATATGGAGATTTATATTCATATTCCAGAGTATAGAGGTATAGAGGATGTTTCTAAACATGTGCATATGTGTGAAATCTTATTGCATGTAAAAGGGATCATGAATTCTGAGCATAAGGCAATTCAATTTGCTACTACCTTGCAGGGACGAGCACACAACTGGTATAGAAAGTTTTACCCTAATCAAACTTGTGTGGATTATGCATCATTGAAGGATGCTTTCTCTAAAAGAGTTCTATATCCCAGAGTTTGAGTAGAAGAGTATCAGCGTGTACAAACAAGGAACTACTAAGAGTGTACATGATAATGATTCCTACTTTAATACATTTCTATCTAAGTTGTCTTATGATATTCACGCCAGCCACCATGCATAATGGTTTGTTGGAGGATTGATTACACCATTTAGAAGGGCATTGTCACATAATACATACACTAATCCATGTGAAGCATTAGAGCCAGCCCTATGTGTTGATGCAGTTAGGAGCATTGACACTAGTGTTAGTCCATTCTTCGAGGCACAAATTACAGCCATGGCAAAGAAGCCAGAAAAACTATCGGAAAATTCAACTCATGAAATGCACTCAGGGATTTGGTGTATAGATTATGAAGTGGAAGGTCACACCAAGGATAGTTTCCCTTGCAGATCTATACATTCATTGTTATTAGACTATGAAATCTATCATTTAAATAATGATGCTAGCCACTATCCTTTGTTATAGTGCGCGATAAAGAAGAATGTATCCTACTTTTGCAAGATTTGTAGGTCCACGACCCATGATACTAAGGATTGTGGATTGATTGGTTAGATCCATGATGCTATAGACATTGGGGTATGACAGACAAGTGTAACAGATAACTCTAAGAACAAGAACGAGCACCAAGATTAGGATCATAATCAACTACGCTATGATAGGAATGAGGGCTGTTTTAAAGGAGGTTATGGAAGAGGACATGGATATCGAGGTGAGTATGGAGGATGAGGCCATGGTGGAGGAAGAAGTGAGTTTCCTCACAGAGTTTACAATTCATGTGGATCCCCTGATCATTATAGGCGTGAATGTCCCCAGAATGTTACATGTTATTTCTTCAGAAAAAATCATAGCTTTAAAGAGTGCCCATACTTATATGAGAATATCATTAAATAGCATAAGAAAGAAAAAAAAGGCGTAAAGATGGTTAGGATCCAACACATGGAAGAAAATCAGTGGATGCCCAAGATAGCACCAGAACCTGAGGCCTTAGCTGTGAAGATTACCACATGTGCTGAAGTGGTACGTACAAGAGAGGCACCATGCCAGAAGCCTATAATCACTAAGGAGGAGGTTTTGCATGAAAGGTACCTAGATCCTACCCATCAGAAGGAAGTCTATCAAGAGACCATGGAGGTCCTTAGAAATCTATGTTAAATACAATGTTTAAAAGAGTAGTCCAAAAAATTGGAACAAAAGAAAGAAGCAGGGAAAGTCCCCTCTGATATTGATGACATCAGAGAGGTGTGTAAAATTCTACGCCAGGAGAATATTATTCGATTATTAGGGAATTGGTTTAAGGGGAACACTCTACAAAAAATCACTGAGAATGATTGGAAAATATTACATGCAAATCTTCCCCCTGATAGCATTGACTATTATAAAGATATCACTCTGAATGCTATTGTAGATGGATGGTTGTTGAGAAATATTTTGATTGTTACATGTGTGGAAGTTAATGTGCTTACTTTAGATGCATGGGTACAAATGGGGAGACCTGTATTACAGCCATCATCTAATGTGTTGTTTATGGAAAATATGACTAAGGCCACTCCCATAGGAGTTTTAAAGGATGCATCTCTAGCCATACAAGGGGCAAAATTCACTAGGGATTTTGAGGTATTAGCACTTACAGAAGAAGACAATTTTCCAACCTTGCTTGGACGCCCTTGGTGTTATGCAAATAATACTAACTTGAGATTCAATAAGGGGTATATCAACTTTGAGAAGAAGGGGGAAAGGGTTGTGATACCTTTTACAGATGAGAAGTCTACACCATATGTTGAGCCTCTAAGTGAGGAGGACTTAAACAAAATCTATGTACGCGTTATTCAGGACCCAAAGGTCAATGAGCCATCAAAGGAAGTCATCCTACAGTGGGAGTATTATCACTCTACTAGTGATACTACGAGTATTGCTTGTGAAAATTGGGCTCATAGTACATATGAACTAGTAGGGCACAAGGTAAAAATCATGGATGCACGTAAGAATGGACTTCATTATGTTCAATGGATAGGTAGTGCAATAGATTGGTATACAGGAGAAAAAGATCTTCCTGTATTCTTATGAGCCATGGAGGCATAGTGGATAGACCAGGTTTGGAGAAGAGACATGTTATCATATATCTTGCACAGGACAATAGTGTGTTGGTGGGTAGTTCACAGAGATAATCTTATGGAGTGAAAGGAGATCAGAATCGCCCTATCTACCAGTTTTGTAAGACGCAATACACCTATGTAGATTTTCACTTATAATGGTGATCGACCTATTTAGCACTACACTCACCAGTGTGAAAGACTCTGGATAACAAGACATGAAGCATTACCACCTTCACTCTAGGTCCATAAATTTTATTCCACTCTACAAGGGTACGCACGCGCTTGGTATGTATTCACAAAACTACATCGAGAGAATGGAAACTGGAAAAATATGACTGTGGTAATGATCCATACCTTTGACCACTTTTGTTCCCAACCTCCAATGGAAGAGGCATTAAAATTTGTTAAGTGGTTAACCATGGGAAATAGTGCAAAGGTGGAGGAACTCATACAAGAATTATTTGGCGAGATAAAATCAGGCGTGCATTTTGAATAAGAAGAAGAAGACTCCATATTGCTTGAACGTGCTTGCCTTGAGAAAGAAAAGGAAAGGTGGTGTACATCGTGGATGATGAGGAATTTGAAAACCTAGTTATTGACCATTCACAGGGGGTGCGCGAGGTCTTTGATAGCACAAATAAGGATACGCGCACATACCATGAACCAATGAGGACAAATAAGGTCAATATAGGATAAGAGGTTGAGCCTAACGAGGCCATAATTGGAGACTAATTTTTAGATTTGGAGGTGGAAAATATTATTGAGTTACTACGGGAATACCAGGACTTGTTCCCTCAAGGGTATCATGAACTTAAAGGCGTGCATGAATCACTTGGGTAAATGAAGATAAAACTTAAGGAAGGTGTGCATCCAGTGAGAAAGAGACCTTACAGAATGAATCATAATTTTTGAGAAAAGGTAACAGAAGAAATTGATAAAATGTTGAAGTCTGGAATCATTCGACCTTTGGATGAGTCAAAATGGGTTAGTCTTATGGTGATTAGTATAAAAAAGGATGGTAGAATTTGAATTTGTGTTGATTATAGGGAGCTAAATGTAGCATGTGTCATAGATCCCTTTCCTGCACCATTCACTGAGGAAATACTGGAAGGAGTAGTAGGGCACGAAATCTATTCCTTTACAGATGGGTTTCCTGGGTATCATCAAGTTTGAATTGCTCAAGAGGATTAGGAAAAGACAACTTTTACTATTGAATGTGGCAGCTTTTTTCTATACTGTGATGCCTTCTGGATTGAAAAGCACGCCTACTGTATTCTCACGCATAGTTGTTCAGGCATTCAAATATTTTTTTTACAACTTCTTAGAGGTCTACCTCGATGATTGAATAGTATATGGGCTTCGTAAGGATCACTGTGACAATTTTTTCTTAATGTTTGAACGATGCAGGAGGTTGAGTATCTCTCTAAACATCAAGAAGTGCATATTTTCTACACCTTTTGGAATACTGTTGGGACACATAATATGCAAGGAAGGATTTCTTGTTGATCTAGCTAAGGTTACAGTCATTTTAGGGTTTGAAATGCTTACCAATCAGAGAGAGGTGCACGGATGTTTAGGTCACATAGAATATTATACAAAATTCATCAAGGGATATGCATTTTGCACACCTTTGGAGGAGTTACTAAAAGTAACAGGTACATTCTATTGGGGAGAATCACAGTAGCGTGCATTTGAAACATTGAAAGATAAACTTACTACCGCACCTATCTTGCATTTTCCTTCATGGGAAAAACCATTTCATGTACACGTAGATGCCTCTGGTAGGGCCATTTGTGTAATATTATCTCAACTTAGAGAAGGTATTATCAATCATCCTATCTGCTTTGTTAGTAGGAAGCTGACGCTTGCTATACATAATTATACAACTATAGAGTGTGAAGCATTGTTAATGATCTACACATTACATAAGTTTCATAAGTATTTGCTAGCTACACCATTTGTATTCTATACCAATCACATGGCATTGAAGTACTTGGTAAACAAGCCCATCTTATAGGGGCGCATATGTAGATAGGTACTCTTATTTCAAGAGTCTGATTTCACAATTATGGTAAAGCCAGCGAAAAGTAATTATGGACCAAACCACCTATCTAGAATTCAATTACAAGAAGAAGCATAGATGATTGAAGAAACCATACCAGATTCCCATCTACATAGGTTACAACATGCACCAACTGAACTTGATGACATTTTTATTTTTCTACGGACTAGTATGGCACCAGAAGGAATGAAGGCATTAGAAAAGAAACAACTTACCATACGTGCAACACCTTTTATTTTTATTAGTTGTGACCTATACAAGTTAGGTAGAGATGAAGTATTACGCCATTGTGTATTAGAGCATGAGTGTAAGGATATAATAGTCGAGGCTCACAGTGGTATTTTAGGTGGTCACTTTGTAGGTGATGTTATAGCACACAAAATCATACTTGTTGTATTATGGTGGGAGACATTGTATAAAGACTATAAATAATATTGTAAGGTGTGTGATCATTGTCAACGCCTATGAAAACTAGGACAAAGAGATGAAATGCCATTGAGACCTATTATCATTGCAAAACTGTTTGAGAAATGGGCCATTGATTTTGTAGGACCTATTTTGCCAGCTGCACGTAGGATTGGATCGCATTATATAATTACTTTCATGGATTATCTCACACGGTGGGTAGAAGCAACACTTATGAAGGATTGTCAAGCAGCTACAACAGCTAGGTTTCTATGGGAGAATGTTCTTACAATAAATGGATGTCTTTTAATTTTGACAAGTGATAGGGGTACACACTTTTAAAATGAAACCATAAGGATCATATTAGATGAGTTTATGGTAGCCCACCATAATACTAGAGCTTACCACCCTCATGAAAATAGAACTGCTAAGGATTTTAACAAGATTTTAAGCCAGACATTGACAAAAATTTGTTATGTTGGAAGAAAGGATTGGGATGATAAAGTGCCAGCTGTTCTTTGGGCATATACAACCACTTATAAGAGATTGAATAAGGACACACCATTTCACTTGGTGTTTGGCGTCGAAGCCATTCTTCCTATAGAATTCATGTTACCTTCTTTGCGCATTACACACACTAGAGGACTAGTTGATGAGCACTCTTAGAAGAGCAGATTGAAAATATGATTTATTTGGATGAGAAACGAGCCATAACATGTTGGAGTTAGAAGCAAGAAAAGGCCAAGAAAAAAGAATGACATGACAAAAATATATAGGATAAGAAGTTGACGGTTGGACAAATGATACTTGTTTACGACTCTAAGTTCTTACGCCATCTAAGTAAGCTCAAAGTACATTGGTTGGGGTTTTATGTCATCACTTACATAATTGAATCATGTGCTTTCCAATTAGAAGAAATTGATGGAACATGGCTAACTAATTACTTTAACGGGAGTAGGCTGAAGCCCTACTATAAATAAGTCTTCTTGGTGTTTGTAATAAGGTAGTATTGGCATTTATATTAGGTTTTCATTTATGCATTTCCTTCATTTTTGTTATTATTTTTCAATTTAGTTGTTGTTCTTGTGTAATAAACGCGCTTGTGTGCATGAAGCTAATTACTATGTGAAAAATGTTTATGTGTAGAGAATTGCACATACTTATAGTGTGGGGTGGTTGTATTTATCCAAGTAAAAGGCTGTGGGAATTGAAAGGTGAAAGGAATATGCTGCTACGGGTGTGCTTTAAGTCAAAAGAAGATTTCTTCTCAAAAGTGACCAAGGATGGTGATGAATGAAAGGAGAATATAACGCGAGGTAAGAAGAGGCCATGATAACTACCAGGAGAAGGCATAGTGATGAGGTACTCGGGTGCAAGGGCATGTAATAAAAAGAAGTCTGTGACCAGAGGGTATAAAGGCACACTAGAAGATTATAGTTGGTGCACAAAGATGTACCACATGGAATGAATGAATTTGGTCAATGAATGAGAGGATATTTAGTAGGTGAAGGAGTAATAAATGCATTAAAATTTCAAAAAATATATAAGGATGGGATGTGAATTCATTTTTACCATTGCAGACTAAGATTATTTGAGGGAAAGATCTAAGTGCGAAGAGTTGAGTGATCAGGTTAAGGTGTGAAGGACGTGAACCCAATCGTGACAAATAGATCTAGGTAAAAAGAAGTGTGCATACCTAGTGGTGAAGGGTTTGAGTGAAGAAAGGTTATAGAGAGGAGTTAGGGCACGAAGTTTCCACCTAGGTAATGATTGAATCGAGCTAAGGTTTGATTCACAAATTATAAAATTAAAGAGGAGATAATTGCAAGGTAAAAATTACACCCAAGAAGGTAGCTATATCAGGAGAAAAAGGAAAGAAGAAGGTGGTCATCGAGGAGGAAGAGATGGCACCCAAAAGCAATTTTTTAGAAATGCAATATCCAGGAGTCATCATCAGTCACGAATCTGATTCACACATCAGAAAGAGAAAAGTAAGCGAATATAATCACAGGATCTCAAAGAAAAAGAAGGAGCTCAATTCCTTTCTCACTATGAGGATGAACAAATGTATGGTAGATGACATGCCAATTGATGATGATGTAGGTGAGAAGATTCTAAAGAGAATTAGGTTCTATCAATTATATGATATTTCATATTTTAGGAAGTATGATCCTTTGTACTAGTGGCCCATGAGCAGAGTGCATCAGGACTTCTTCCACTTTGTAGGACATAGAGTTAAAATCTCATCCACACTTCTCTCAATGGTGACAAGTTTGAAGGCTACATGAGAGGATATAAAGAGTGATCTCACAGATAAAGCCATGATCTTAAATACTAGACAAGAGTTGGGATACCTAAAGGCTCTGCATGGTATGGATATAAAAAAGTTGAAGAATTGTCGATTTGTGTAAGCAGAAACACACCTTGTTACAAAGTTAAATGATGAGGAGCAATGGTCACAGGTAAATACTATGTGGTTAATCGTTACGCGCAATATGTCAGAAGAAGTAGTCTCTAATATTGTAGACTACATTGAAGAGAAAATAGTCAAGGAAGCACGCACATGAGGGAAGATCATCTTTGGGGCTGTTCTATTATCACTAGTATTCATGGAAATTAAAGTACCAGATGGGATGAAGGAAAAGGTATAGGAATACCCCATGGAGAATAAGTCACCCAGCTGAAAGGATCAACAAGTACCTATGTAAAGGTTTCATGAAAGATGATGTTAAGCAAAGGGCAGAGAAATGGTACGACAAGCTCCATACAGAATTTGAAGAAGAGTGGCGCATTCTGAAGGACCTACCATCAGTAGTGGGGAAACAAATCTAGTTTACCGTATATTAGCATTTCTGCATCATGCTCCTCAATGAGAGATGGAGTATGGATCCCTTGGTGTAAATTTCCTTACGCATTCACTGAGATGTATTTCCAAGCATCTGTTCACAAATTCACATGCACACGCTTACTGGTATTCAATGCAGATAAGGTAGAATATGCCTACCACATGTTGAGGAAGAAGTATGTGTATCTAGGAAGAAGTGCCTATGTTGAGAGGCTCATTTCAGAGGTGTTGAATACTAAGCCACTAAGTCTAGTTGTAGAAGATATAGGGGAAACATTAGTGTATCTTCACTTGAAGCCCAAGATGGAGAACAATAAGTATGTGGAGAATGAATTCACACTACCAGGGCCATTGAAGGGTAAGCACACAATGGAAAACATACCGGAACAAAGGCCCACATAAACTATTGAAGTGGAGGATGAAGAAGAGGAGCGTGAAGATAGTGGAGGATTGGAGCGCAAAAGAAAGAAACCATATGATAGATAAGAGTCATAACATGCAACCACTCCACCTCAGGGACATGACGAAGAAGAAGATACGAAGGTTGATCAGGGGGAGCATAGATTTAAGAAAGTATTGAGACGCACAAGGACTTACGGTGGAACCCCAAAAATGGTAAGGAAATCACCTTGTCTCTCTCCACACAAGGATACCACTGAGCCAAAGAGGAGAAGAATGTTGAAGTTGGATGAATAAGTGGAGAAATCAAGGGAGAGTGAGTGTGTATCTCCTACCCCACTCAAGCAAGAAGATGAGCCATAGAACAAGGAAGAGAAAAAATATGAAGAGATTAAGGATGGAGAAGAAAGAGATAAGGAAACCTCCAGATCCATGCATGTGACTACTCAAGGTGTAACAAGATAGACTTCTAACCTTGAAGATACAATTCCCAAGGGTCCAAGATTGAAGAGGATGAGTGGGGAGCATAGTGAACCACTCATGGGCCATGCAGAGGACACTGGAAAAATCATCCACACTTGTTTCCAAAGTATTGTTTAACAAAAATATTTATTTGGCTAGAATTAATGGATGGGGATATGGTGTCTATTCACAATAGAAAGAAACTCTCATGATCAATGCACACCCACATGGATGAGCCTAATTTTGATGTATGTGAGGAGTCATGTGTGTTAAGATGAATGAAGAAGACACCTCACGCTAGGCACATAACAGTTAAACCTACTGTTATGTTAGATGAACAGGTTAGCAATGCACTGGTAAATGTTTCTACTGAGGTTGTAAAAAGAAACGTGGACAAGGCTACAACAATCAGAGTGTTGCATAAGGAGTTGAATACGAAGGATGCAGGGACAACGTCCATGACCCAAGAGAAGGACTCGGAGCAGTACAAGAATAGTGAATTAATTTGCATGGAATAGGCCATTGGAGATCATGTGATGAAAACGTGCCCGCATCTGAAATCTAAGGTACCAGAACAATTCCCCTTAGCAATGCATTATGTTAGAGCTCTATTGTAATTGGTATTGGAAGAGGACACAATAAGAATTCCAAAACCAAAGAATCCTAAAGAAGATGAAAAAGTGGCTAAGGCTGCAGTAGTCAGAAAGATTGCATCATACGAAGGCCTACTACAAGTGCTCCAAAAAGAATTGAAAAAGGTAGATCATGCCTTAAATATATACACAAATCCAAAGGTACTGATAAAGGTAAAAACTCTGCAAGAAGATAATGCATTCTAGAAGGCTATGAAGGATGATACCATGGGCCGCATAGAATAGTTAACACTCGTAAAGAAAAAGTGTGAGACCCTAGTAGCAGCACAAGAGCCGCACAAGGAAATATTAGATGAGTTTGGGAAACTCATCACATAAAAGATGGATGTTATGGAAGGAAAACATACTGCAATGTCTAACATTATGTTGGTATTGCATAATGAAAAAGGTGAAGTTACCTAAGATGAATTGGAGTCTATTATTGTGGACATACCAAAGTAGGCATAGAAAGCATTCATCGAGTGGTAGGACTTGGAAGGAAAAATAAAGGAGGAGTATCTAGAGTTGATCTTATAAAATGATACAAAGGATGCTTCCTCATAAAACATTATTTATTCATCTACATTCTTTCTTATTTTTTCCATTCAACATTCTTTCCTTCAGTTTTGGAGATAACCATTTTCGGGATGATAATGAGATTAGTGTGTGGTAATGTTGATTAGAGAATACTTGTTAGAGATCACATAAGAATTTTGCACAGGAGAGAATGCCAGGATCAAACGAGCAGAGGGATAGGAAGAACCAGCATGCAGAGGGCAAGTTCAACTTTTGGGACTTAGTTGATTTTGAGCATGAAGACCTATATTTAGAAGATGGTGTGTAGATCACATAAACGAGGCAGAGATATGCATGCCACACATTATCTATCTTTAGAGGATTGGATCGAAGTTTTTTGCATGGAGATGAGCTAAGAATAGGATTTTCACTTCATTTAACTATAAGAGGTCTATAGATAGCACACTTACATGTGTGGCTATGCCTATAAATGGCACATGCCTATTAATAGCATGTGGCCTATTTATGGAATAGATAAGCGGTGAAGGGAAAGTCCCCACCCTATATATATGATGTGAATCATATAGTAGTTGATATGTAGGTATATGTAGGGTGTAAGAGGTAAACATTAAGAGATATGTGCATATGATTGGATTACTGTATCAGATCCATGTGCGCATCGGTATAGATTGCAATTATTGTAATGAGCTTCTATGTTTATTAATAGATGGAAGATATTGGCTGAATCTAAATGTCATTCCTATGTGTAATTAAGTAGTGCATGTTCTTGATTCAATGAAGATTACTTTTTAAGCTTGTTCTTTCCTAGATCTGAATATGGCATGCATTATAGAATGATGGATTAGTTATGCATCTTTATGTTTCTACCTTCATCATGCTAAAATACTGCTACAACAACCCTAAAGAGGGACCTGGTACCTTTACACGATTTAGGTGAGTGCTCATTCTAGGTTGAGTGATGTGCCAATGCATCTAGGGTGTTATCTGGTAAATTCTAGGCTACATCATAGTCTGGTTCCAATTAGTTTGATTTTTTATAAGAACATCCATGATTTTTTATTTTTAACATGGGGGAGATTTGGGAATAGATAGGTAGACCACTTAGAAGGGGACACTGAATGTACAAGAGACACCCATGGACCCTTACCATGGTTCCAATAGGTAAATAAGAGGGTGATGGATGTAATGATTGCAAATTTCCCACTAAGAAGGGAGAACCTATCCATAAGTAAAATGCTATGGATACATCCTAAGCTAACTACAAGGCTTGACTAGGAATGTGAATAAGATTAAAATGTTCCTAACATTTAACACTTTTATTAATATACTCTTAGCAATCATGATTTAGAAAAGGCCAATAATAGCCAAGATGAAGAATGCACTTAGCAATGACTAAGCCACTAAAGTGTCCACCACAAGTATCATAATGGACTTATTGGATAACACGAGAAGATTCATGGGATTTAAGGTATCGAAGAACAATTCTGTTAAATCTACACTTATAAAGTATGCCTCCAAGGATCCCTTAGTAGTTGGCACATTGAAGAAAATATCTCCTAGCATTCGTGGATATATCAGGGGGAATGATGGATTTGGATAGATAATTAAATAATTGGGAATACCAAATATTTGACAAACTAGATTCAACAAGATTAACTTGGGGTAACTCATGAAATGGTTGATCACTACGATGAATGACAAAATAAATTTTGGATTCTTCTATTCTCCATGGGATGAGAGCTGTAAGAGATGCCATCATATCAGTGAAACAATTGGACAATCAATGAACGACTTAGATCATGTAAGAATCAAAGGCCTCAAGGAAAAAATGAATGATGTCATGATATTTTGAAGAGTATCATTTCTACATTGATACTCTCATGTGACTTGTTTGATGATAAGTTTAGAATCCCCATAGATATCAAGAATTTAAAAAACTAGAAAGACCTAAGAGAAGGGATTCATACTCTGCCATATTATTTGTGCACTCAAAATTGATCTTGTTTGTGAGGGGAATAGGATCATACCTAAGATAATGAGAACAACACCACCACCTCCCCCTTTCTAAAACTTAGATCCATCAAATAAGAGATTCATTTTAAGATCATGATGAAAGTTATTTATGGATTCACTCGAGAATTGGTCATGAGGAAGATGTGAACTAGGAAGAGGGGTTTCATCTAATTGGTCTACGATTGTTTGGCCTTAAATGGATTTTTGAGAAATGAACTTAAGTTTGAACTCAGTCATGATCATGAGCCATCAAGTGATATGATCACTGTGATACATTTTAGAATGCACCATCTTAAGAAGATGAAATATAGTAACACCATAAGTCTTGTGATTAAGAAGATTGTGTCAAACCTTCAAGGTGGCAAACA
This sequence comes from Taxus chinensis, assembly GCA_019776745.2. Taxonomy (NCBI): domain Eukaryota; kingdom Viridiplantae; phylum Streptophyta; class Pinopsida; order Cupressales; family Taxaceae; genus Taxus; species Taxus chinensis. The sequence goes on from CM034148.1 coordinate 681,172,132, forward strand.
ATATGGTGCAACACAAATTTTCAAATTATGTGGAGTGAGTCTCACACTTTTGAATGGTGAGAATTATGTAATAAATGGACTTCTCACATCCTTTGTCATCACGATGTGCTAACATAGCCCCTAGAGCATGATCAGTAGAATAAATGTAGAGATAAAAGGGTTCCTCCTACCGTGGAGGTGGAAGCACTGGTGGAGACAAATGATATTGTTTAAGATCATCAAAATCATTTTGATAGTTATGATCCCAATTGAAGTCTATGTATTTACAAAGGAGATGCTAAAAGGGTTGGTAATGATGAGAGAGTTATGAGATGAAATAGAAAATAGATTGAAGTTGGCCTTGAATACTAAAATGTTTTGTAAGATTTGAGGGAGGAGGCATTTTTTTTATTGTTGTGATTTTTGCAAGGTCAATTTTAATTCCCCTAATAGACACAATAAATCCAAGTAGTTTTCATGTTAACACTTTGAATACACACTTGGCGTGATTGAGACGAGAGTAGAAATGAATGAGGCGCTTGAAAAGGACTCTGAGAATGATAAGATGGTCATGGAAATGTTTAGATTTACCTAAAATAATATCGACATGATATTCTATGGTTTTGTGGATGATATCATCAAAAATGTAAGTCATGGCCCATTGATAGGTAGCTCTAGAATTTTTCAAATTGAAGGGCGTGATGTGGTAGAAACATTTCTCCCAAGGAGTGATGAAGGAAGTCTTATTTTGGTATTTTGGTGTGATAAGAATTTGATTATACCAAGAAAAACCATCCATAAGAGAAATCACCTCATGATCTATTGTATTTAGGGAAAGAGAGATTAAGATCTCAAAAGTTAGTGCATATACTAAGCTTTCCAGATGCCTTAGGGATGGGTGTGATATTAGTTTCCCACTAGGGATAGTTAATGGATATGATGAAATTTTTGGAAAGAAGATGGTGCAACTCCTCTTTTACAAGGAGAGTAAATCAAGGGTGTATGTGGCAAAGCTTTTTCTTAACTGGTTTTACATTGATAACGATGACGATATTTTTGATGATGATAGAAGGGTCAACACATGGCATGTCTGAATATGACCATGTGAATTCCTAGCTATGATTAGAGATGAATGCGATGAAATACTCAAACTCGTGTGGGTCAAGAGAATGACACATTTTGAGGATGCAAGGCTCCTGGGGAGTCCCAATATTGATGTTGATGATTAATTCGTTGAGAAGAGTGGATGTGTTGGATAATAAGGTATTACAAAGATATTGATTCTCTACTCCATGTTGTAAAGAATTGCATCATCGTCAGCACACTAAATAATATTGATGGTAGAAGAGTATTCTTTTATCATCTCTAGATTTCGGCAGGGATAATTTTAGTGGCGAATATTCGTAATATGGCGAATATTCCATTTTTGAAAATTTTGAAAAGGAAAATTTTTTGGCACGGGCTAGTGACCTGTTCGCCTAAAAATTACAATTTAATTTTTTTTAGGGGTCGGCTTCACCTACCCTTGAAAAATATCCCCTATATAAACCTAGATTATTTGCCAGGTAGAACACTTCTACTTCACATTTTTCAACAATATGATATATCCCGTATTATAGAGGTGCGACAAGGGGGTAAGTTATTGATGCGTGACAAGGAGGGTTTGCAGACAAGGAGATACTGTAGATATTGACGCATAGTAGATGCATGACAAAGATTTTGTTGACGAGCGACATGGAGTTTTTTCGATGAGCAAGAAGAGGGCAGAGGTTACAGACGCGCGACAAAATATTTGCTGTCGCGCGTCAATAGGCCTATTGACGCGCGTCACTAAGGCCTATTGTTGTGCGTCACTAAGGCCTATTGACGCGCGTCACAGGCCTTAGTGACGCGCGTCAATAGGCCTTAGTGACGCGCGTCAACAAGCCTTAGTGACGCGCGTCACTAAGGCCTATTGACGCGCGTCACTAAGGCCTATTGACGTGCGTCACAGGCCTTAGTGACGCGCGTCAATAGGCCTTAGTGACGCGCGTCAACAAGCCTTAGTGACGCGCGTCACTAAGGCCTATTGACGCGCGTCACTAAGGCCTGTGACGCGCGTCAATAGGCCTTAGTGACGCGCGACAATGAGTTACAACACATATTGACGCATAGCAGATGCACGAAAAAGAGTTTGTTGATGCGCGATACGGAGATTTTTTGATGAGAAAGCAGATGTCGGAGGCTGCAGACGCGCGACAGAAGATTTTGCTGTGGCACTGATCTATAATGAGACCATGTGGCCTATACTCATAGTTTCCCATTTCAAATCCCTTCCATTTACTAAGGTGATGGTGGAGATTGAAAAAAAGACACAAGTAATAGACATAGTGTTGTCCATATCCATGGACTTGTGGCATGGTAATGATGGAGAAGGCATGTCCATGCACATCTTGGATGGTGGGATGGGGTCATCGGTTTTCTCCTGATAGCCACGTATTAAATTTTCATGAGGCTTGTGGCACTGATCTATAATGAGACCATGTGGCCTATACTCATAGTTTCCCATTTCAAATCCCTTCCATTTACAATGGTGCAGATATGTGTGGGAAAAGGATGGTTTGTTGAGGAATCCAAAACCAAAAGTATAAGGTTTGGCATGTGGATGATCAATGATGTGAGAAAAAGGGGAATTGAAACTACCATAGATGAGGTTGGTTTGAAGATGCGGTGGACCAAAAGTAACAATACCCCCATATTGGTTTGATATATTGGATCTTGGTCGGGTCTACTGAGACGATGAGGAGTGGGCAAGGTGTTGAGTGTAAGAAGATGATATTCCCCAGTGTAAGTGTCTCCATTACTTTATCTAGGGATTCATTGTTAGGAATTTCAGATGAAGAAATGGATAAGATGGTGGATTTTATAGATGAATCATTCTTAGGAATAAGGAAATCATTAGTTTTATATGTCATGTTTCACATTTAGAAGGGAGGAGCATCCCCAGGAAGTGTCTAGATCTTCCACTCATGCTAATAATTAAGACAATGATGAAGTGTAGAGGGGAAACAACACATGTGGGAAGAAAAAATGTTTCCAAGGTGTGAGTGATAGCATCATTGAAGGAACAAAGGACCATGGGTGTTTAGGTGATGGTGAATTTTGGGATCTTGAGCTAATCAATGGTATGTGATGAGATGATGTTAATTCTTACCCCATTATCGATCATGGATCTTCGAATTAAAGTATTATTGATCTTAATCATGATGAAAAGGGGAAGGTCATGTTCTTTCAATTTTATTTCCAAAATCTCAGTATCATCAAATGAGATAGAAATAGATGTTGTGAGTTCTCTTACGAGAGATACGAAGTGATAAACCTCATCACTGGATGCCAAAATATGCTTCAAGGATTCAGTGAGATCTTGTCTATGGTTTGGTGAGATTTATATGAGATCATAAAGTGACATCTTAACTAGGGCCTGATAAAGTTTTTTGACGATAATTTTTTCAATAGGCCGAGGGGAAGCTAAGATATAATCCTTAGGTTTCAATGATGATGGAGATGGGGATGGGATGAACTCCTTAAGACAAGGAATGGCGAAAAAGTTATTGGATTTTTATTGGGGTGTTGATTTAGAATCATGTAGACTGGATCAAGTGGCTATCCAAACAATATTTATGAATAAAGGGGGACCATGCTTAGAAAATTCTTCATTTGGAGGTGGGATGACTACAAAATTAATTGATGAATGTGGGGACTTATGCATTTGGATTTATGAGGTAAATGGTGTAGATGTTTAAATGGATGTGGAAGGAGGAGATTGCTTTTCTTCAAGAAGATGGTCATTCTCCTTGATGATGTTGTTGAAAAGGGTTTGGAGTGCTTTGCAATGTTCAGTTTCATGTCTAGAGGTGTGATGATAGGAATATATAATGTTGGAATCAAACCACGATGGCTTCTTACTATATGGGTCGAAGGCCTTAATAGGTGGAAGCTTGATGATCTATTCAACAAAAGTATTAGGAGGTGCATTATCTTTGTGAGATGTCTTGGACTTGGAAGAAGAGGTGGATGCTTGAGATGATTTGGATGTCAAGGGTTTAGTTTGATTATTTTGAGGTTTTGATGCTTTAGATCATTTTTTTACGATGGTTTATGTTTTATAAGAAGTGTTTGATGGTTTTAGCTTGGGCTGATTATTGGGTTGAAGTGTTGTGATGAATGAGCTAGTTCTAGAAGAGATAGATGTGTTCCTAAGATAGATTATGTGACATTGGATTGTTTGATCTTAGGTGGGGGGATGTCAATTTTATTTTGAGGACGTGAAAGAGACATTTGAGGAAGTGTGTCAAGGGTTCTATATTTGTTTTGTGAAGAAGCACCCTTGGGAGGGATGAAAACAATCTCCACTAGAGGCTTTGAAGATTGCATTGTTTCTAGCGGAAGTAAATTATGTTTGATGAGGTCTAAAGAAGGTGAATATTGAGTTGATGTGTAATTGTTTGATTATGTATTTGAGATGGGTGGATCACTTGAATTTATTCCAAGTTGAAGTTCTTTGAAAAATTATTCAAATGATGAAAGTGATGTGGAAGGAGGAGATGATGTAGATGTGGTCACAATAGTTGATGTGGTAGGTCTGGGTAAAAGTGTGGAAAGAGGAACTGGGATTAATGCTAAAGATGGTAAGTTGGCTAAAGGTGGAATAGATGTGAATAACGTAGTCGAATCCAATGAAGTGGATGTGATAATTGTTGAAGTAGATTTAGGTGATGAATTAGATATAGGTGTAGAATTGATGGTGGATGTAGATTGAGCGGGGGTGGTTGTTTCATAAATGTTTCAAGGGGCATCATTCATAAACTTGCGAATGGGGGAGACGTGACATGTGTGGGAATAGATGTCGAGATAGATGTAGGTATGATTGGTGCAGTTATGGGGATAAGTTTTGATGGGCTTGTAGATGTAGGAACAACTTATAAAGAGTTGGATATAATGATTTATGAAGAATGTGACGTTGTTGATGGGGTAGAATCTTTATCAATGGTATGGATAGTGTTTATGGTATGAGTGTTGGGCACTTGATATGTAGAATAAGTGGTGGCTTGAATTTTTGGTGTGTAATTAGGGAATGGTTGTTTGAATATGTCAAGTTCTTGATTAGAAGATGCATTATGATTGTCTACTTGAAGGTCACCTTCGATCAATGAATTTTTAGACAAGATCTTTAAAATTTGGTCATTTTTAAATATCTTGTCCATAAAATTGGTGGTAATTACAATAATGATCCTCTTGATACCACACATGTTAACCACCATCAACTTGTCAAATGGTCAAAAACATCAAATCGTCGAATGGGTGGAAGTGTGATAAGGTTAACCACCATCAACTTGTCAAATATTGAACTATATGATTCTTTAAGGGGAGAATAGTTGAGTTTAGGTCTAGGGACTCGTTGTTGAGGCCACATGATAGAGGTAGGTGCAGAAGAAGATTTAAGAACCACAACATTGGCCACACTCTTAGATTTATATTTGTATGCAGATGGTTTGGTAAACTTTGTTTTGGGTTTGTTTGATTTAAGTTTAAGTTTCCCTTGCTCAAGGGTATGAGTCTCAAGTTTACAATCCATGGTGAAGGATTCTTCATATGTTTGGAATGATTATATTTCTAAGGTAGATGAAATATGCTTCGCATAAGAGTGTGATAATAATTCAATAAGATCTGTGTGTTGAAGGGAGAATGATAATTGATTTATAATTCCATGCCATCAAGCAATGAAGTTTGTGATAGACTTATCATCAAATTCTTTAATGGCGTATAAGTTCATGATGGTGATATTGTGTGTGATGTTGATTGAAAAGTGTTCTTATAAGATTTCCGCAACTTGGGTAAATGAGAATAATGATAGTTGGGGAATGGCATTATATTGATCCAATGCTGGACCACCCAAAGACATAGGGAAGGTATAAAGCATGAGGTCCTGATCACGTGTAATAAGGTAACATGCATGCGGAAATGTACAAAGAAGTTGTTGGGGATATTCCCTGCTATCAAATTTGGTGAATTTGGGAAGCTCCTCATGAGGGGGTTAAGGTTTTATTAGAACCGATGGATGAATAGGTTCGTTACAAATTTTCTCATTAGATAATGTAACCTTAGGTCCCAAGAAATCGACCTCAAGGATAGATAACCTATTTATTAAGGCATGTATGTGGTCATTTGAAGTAGTTGGTTGGGAGATGAATGATTTTTGTTACATGACATGAGAATTAGCTAGGTAAGGTTGTTGATAAACTTATGGATGTGTGGGTGTTTGAAGAATTTTTTGATGAGGGTGAATGTAAGTCATGAGTTGAGATTAAAGAGGTGTTTGTAATGGTGTTTGTTGAGAAATGGGAATGTGATGTGATTGTTGGGATTGGGTTGGTTTTTTGGTAAATGATAAGTGGGAATGTAGGTGTGGGTAGGTTGAATTTGTGGATGAAGTGGACTAGACACCATATAATGAAAAGAAATCATAAGAGGATATTGGGAAGTGATGACATTTGCATTATATGTGTGATGTGTGGGGAAAATAATCAGTGTGTTGTTTTGATATGGGATGTGATGTTTGGGTAGATTGGATAGGGACACTAGTGATGATAGTGGCTGAAGTGGTGATAGGAATAGAAGTGGTGATAGTTGTATTGATTGGTCGTAGATTTGGAAGAATAGGTGTTACCAGCTAAGTGGTTTGATTAGATGGAGGATTGGTAAAAGAGGATAGATCAATTTCATGTTGGGATATTGCAAGATCATTCATGGATTGAGGAAATAACACTGCAAGTTGGGAAGAGAGGAATTGGTTTATTTCAGGGATGGATTGATAAGGATATATTTGTTGAAGTGGTGGTCCATCAATAGGAAATTGGGTTGAATTCCTAAGAAGGTTTTTATGAAGAGCCATGGGATTAGCATCAAGAATCTCTTGGAACTCCAAACTACCATGAGGGATAATTGAAGGACCAAAAGCTCCAATGGATCCAGCGGATGGAGAGGTGGCTGGTTGAAATGGGATGGGATGATGATATAAGAAAGGATATGTCTCATCTATAATAGTTGTTTGAATAAGAACTCTTTGGTGAGGGACATTGATGATTAGAGGTTGGGTTCCCAAGGAAGAGGTATCCAAGGGCACGAATGAGATAATGGTCATGGTAGATGTTTGTTGGGATGGCATGACATAACTATTTAAGGAAAGGCTTTTTTCCATTTTCTTAGCTAAGAAGTGGGTGATAATGGGCATGAAACAAAACTAAAAAAGTCATAGCGATGCTCATTATGGAAAACAAGACAAGAAAGGATACTTTTTAAATTTTTGATTGATTAGAATATGTGAAAAAGAAAAGGGAAAATGAATAATGAAGGTACGTAGGAAATGGAAATATAGGGTTGGTTTCAAGTAGTTATGGCTGGGGAGTCCTTGATATACACGAAGGTACATAAGGCTTGATTCTGTATAGAGTTTATAACATGTCCTAAACACTACAGTGAATTTCTTATAGGGTGATGAAATCTCAATCAATTCTGCTTGCTGGGAAATTTTTTGATGTGTAAATTGATATGTGATTTCGGTTGTGTGTGATGGAATTTGAAATACAACCAATTCAACCCCTACTTACGTAGATGAACAAGAAAGGATGTAAAAGGCTCATTTTAAGCCAAATCCAAATTTGAAAGTTTGATGAGGATAAATAAACAAGAAATGGAAAATGTGATGGAAAAAGGAAAAAATAAGACAAAAATAATAATACTTGGAGAACACTTCTCCTTTTTTATTTCATCTTGAAATCAAGCAAAGAGTGATCCAAGAAAATCCAGAAGCCCACCATGAACAAGGAAAAGCAAAATATTCTAACACAATATTAGTGGAAAATAGAAAAATGTAAAAAAATGCAAGAGACTCACCTAAAACGGTTGTCCCACTGGGGCATGCTAGAATGTTGATCACAATTTCTCGTTCCTATTCAGAGTAGGGAATTAGATACTAAATAAATCCAAACAAATCCAAAATTAAAGGGTCTAAGGTACTTTGAAGTATGATGGATTCAAATTGATGGGTGCAAAGTGAATGACCTCGTTGTAATCTTGATGAACCTGGTTGGGTCAATGGTGGCCTAGGTTGCGGAGGGCAGGTCGATGGTGACCTAAGAAGATGGATTTGGATAGAAATATGGAAATATAAATATAGAATGATCTAAATGCAAATAAGATGATCACAAAGGCCTGAGAACACTATCAGTAACCTATAGAGTAAGATTTGAAACACAAAAACAAAAAGGATGTAAGAAAAAAGAGATTGCATGGAAACAGGGCTCAGATCGATGATGACTAGGCTATGTTGGTGGTGATTTGAGAAAAAGAAAATTTGGAGTGACAAAGAAGCCAAATAACAAAGCTGACAATTGGAAATAGTAAGAGAGTAGAAAAATACACCGATGAGGATCTAGAAACATAATGGATGAAGTACAGAGCTAGGTCAACAAAGACTTAGGTGGAGTGGCAACAACCTTGGTAGTGCTAAACAAAGATAAGGATGGATAGTCTTGATGTAAAATGTGCAGACAAAATCACTAAAAGAGGAAGCTGAAGATGAGGCTTTGATGATAGCTAGACCTGTAAAATGTTAGTACTTGAAATATAATAACAATAATAGCATATGATAACATGAGTCAACATAAAAAAATTAAACCTCCCTAAGTCTCCACAAGTGATGCAAAACAAGATAAAAATGGACTCTTAGAAGGTAAAAACCGCTATAAGAATGCACAAAATCTAAGATAAGTTCACATATCTCAAGAAAACTATGATTATTCTCATTTTGAATGGGGTAGAATAAGTTTTATAGGTTCGACGGTGATACAGGTGGGTCACCGCTAACTGCGGCGAACCATCCCTTGGGATGGTGGATGGGTGATTTATTTGAGATATGGGGCTTTTGGGGATTAGGATGAGTATTTCAAAGCATATAGGTGGGTTACGGTTTTCTAGAAAAGTGGCATAGGTATGTGGGAGATAAATATGGATCAAATAAAAGTTAGAAAAAGCATAGGGATATGGAGCTAGGTAATTAGGGATATTAAACAACCTAGGGAGGAAAAAAGAAAGATAATTAGAGGTAATTAGCTAATGAGATGAGGATTGGGAAATGATTACATGAACATTAATTAAAATTTAAATTTCATAAGTTAAAAGATAAGAAAGATGAGAATATGAATATGAATTAAAATAAAGGGGTCTAGATAAGACCCATGGTGATGGAAGAGAACGCGGGAAAGAAGGGTAACAATACAAAAAATTTGTGTTTATAGCCACCAAAGAGGGCCCTTTAGCTATCTTAGGAGTCACTTCCTGGACCTCTCGGATATTACTTCTTTTTACTGGTCCTGGAGGAGTAAGAGAAAAGGTGCCTTGAGATTGCCTTGGTGGTTCCATATAAATGGGTGCACCTCTTCTTGTAAATTATATTATAATTATTCATCTTGGGGAAGTAATTTCCCCTATAGTCTTTATATTTTGATGAATGAGGTTGTCATATGTTTGGGCGTTCCATGTGCCGAGAAATTAACATCGACCTCATGGGCATATGCATAATTGATTTTCCCCTTAAGTGACTCTAGATGCTTTACAAATATTTTCCTTGAATCGTATTTTCTTAAGGGTTGTCATGCAAGTTAAAAGATTTACAGTGGATATTTTTAGCTTTAAGGTTTGGCCATCTTTTAAAATACTTGCATACCATTATTACTAATAAACGTTGTGAGGCCTAAACTTCTTCTCTTTACATTTTCCAGCTATGTCATTACAATTTTTAATAAGAAAAAAAAATTCAACTAGATTATCAAGCATGTAGAAAGATAATTGGAGGGGTGGTGTGATAATTCCTTCAATAATTATCACTTTGTATCATAGGTAAAATAAGACAAATCCCATTTTTCTAATTTATTTAACTGCATTTGTAGACATTTTGGGTATTAGTACTTCCTACATTTATTTGTAGAGTGGGGGGTCGAAGGAAGTAAAAATTTACTCAATATGGTCCATGAATCTATATTCATATAGATCTGAATATACTTCATTTACTTACAAAGGGAATGTGGGGATCCAAGACTCGTAGAATTCAGAACACATGAGTTCTCCATAGACTGCATCTAGTAGGTATCAAATCATGAAGAATGGTTTCTTGTGATCAACAAAATATCCCCTTTGATAGAAAAAATTGGATGTGACTACTTACCATTGAGATGGAATTTTGTTCTCATCAATAATCATGGTAAGAAGCGGAATCCAAGCTACATCAATATTTGTAATAGAGGGGTTCCCATATAGTCAGCTCATAAAATTAATGCCAATATAGACTCAAGGTATGAATATTTGAATAAGTATTTCATTTAAATGTGTGTCATCCATATTATTAATTGTATACTTATCCCAATTATATAAAATGGTCCTTATTTTTCATGTGATAATACAAGTTTTAATGGTAGTTGAGTTGTAGACTGCTTCAAATGTAGACATCCAAAAAATAAATCTATCAGTTTTTTCTTTTTTTTTGGGAATACAGAGCCCAAATCTTAGCCTTAGTATGAATGTGAAGAAAAGATATCAATTTTAGGCACATGTATACCTCAGTTTGGCTATAATTTGATGGTGACTAGCCCTTTTTAATCCACTATGGTCTGCGGCTCTCTATACTTAGTCAACCAAAATTCTTTCTTCTTCAGTGGAATCTACATCAAGCCTTTCCCTATGAATGGTCAAAAATATGTTTCAGTAGTGCTATAATTCATGGTCAAGTTCCACAGAATCTAATACAATATCCCTTACGATTCTTGTGTATGATTAAGAATATAAGAATGCATCCAATTTTGAATGTTATAGTTCTCCTAACGTTATTAAGAATAACCATCTTGAAAGTTTATTGTAGACTTATCTGAATAAATTTAGTTGATAAGGAGATATTAATCTTTAACAGGAAATTCTGCAACATGGAAATTTAAATGAGTTATCTTGGTTAAAACAAAATCCTTATAAATTAGGAAATGTTTCCTCTATAATGGTGTTCCTTTTATTAATGGTGCATAAGGTGTGACTTGATTTTTTTCACTTCAGGGAACGTTAATTTTTTGAATCAATTGAGCTTTTTAACATGGTCCTTACACCTAAATAGGCTATGTTAAATGATACCTGCCATTTTAAACTAATATTTACCCTTTTGGAAGAATGGAACCACATACATAACATGTGGGATGCCACATGTAATACTGGGATCGGATTATCCTTCTCAATTGCTGCTATATCCTTGAATTTATTTGACCTTTGACTTTTTTAACATTTTAAATTGTGATTTTATTTAAACATCAAGTGTGAGGTTTGAGATTGGAGTTTTAAGTACTCACACCTTAGTGGATGACCCTTTGAAATCTCACACTATGGAAGTGTGATATTTAAATATTTGCATCTGTAAGTTATTTTTTTTGAAACATTAATGCATTTGGGAAGTGGGAGCCCTCACTCTTTGAGATTATCACTTTCAAATACTAACACTTGGGAAGTGTGAGTCCTCACTCTTTGACTTGTGAGAAAAATTCAATCCTTTAGTTATCCAATGATTCAAACTTTTGAAATGTGAAATATTTTTAAAGTGTGAATGCAAGGAAATAATGGAGTGCAAGTACAAGGGATAAGAAACAACCAAGTGCAATTTCTCACATATATGAAATGTGAGTACCAAATTTTTGAAGTGTGAGTGTTTAAATTTTTTAACTAAGTAAAAACTTAATCTAATTTAGTGCAAACACAAACATCAATTATAAATTAAGGTTATCCAACCAAATACTACTTTTAAAACAATATGTAGACATTTAAATGTTACCAAGTTTTCTTAAACCAAATAGGTTCCTAATCCTTTAAAATCAAACCATTCTCAAAGGTGGGGATGTTATGAAATAACAATACTTAGATGAGTCGTTGTCCAATGCATATGATATTGTAGAAGAAAGCATCATTTACTCTTCTTAAATGCTTGATACTTTCTTGCAGAGTTAGCATAGGATAGAAGCCATAAATATAGGATGAGTTTCTTTATTCTTACATTTTCAAACCAGGATATATTGTCATTCCTATAGTATAAAAAGTCAAATTAGTTGTCATATAGAATTTTCAGGTTGTATAGACTTCATTTAGTTTCTTATGCAAGGAATCAGTGATAAGATCTCCCCACCAGAGAAATTTTTTATACTTCCTCATAATGTGGATGAATTGATACATAAATTCTTGGAATTATTTGGCCCACAAAGACAAACCACCATACTCATTAATTTTATGACTTCATTAAATTTTAGAATGAAGTCACTCTTAGGAAGGATTTAAGGAAACCATCTTACTACAGGGTTTGGTTTCTTGAGGTAATTTTTGTTCAAATGCTTGATGCATGTTGATGAATTATCATTCCAATTTTTTCAAGCCTTCTTAAGGTAAATATCTACATATTTATTAAGGTCAATAAGTTTAATTAATTCATCAAAATAATCTACATCCACATGGATTACTACTTACCCATCTTCATTCTTAGTTGTCTAGATGTCCATATTGTAATGACTACCTACTAAAAAAACAAAATTAGGAAATTTTTCATAAGTAGGGATAAATTCAACTATTTCCAATCTAATATCATCGATAGATTACATCCAACGTGATTTTTATGACCTTTTTACTCATCTCTAGAAATCAACCATGTCAATGTGACTCATCTCTCTATCCCTGACATCAATGTTGGAGTCAATATTTGAAGGGGGCACCACCCCTTGATAGATACATTTAATTTATTTTTCTTTTCCCTTGGATGATTAAGAATTTCCTTGCCTTCTAATGATTCATTGATTAGCAAAAAAAGAAAAATTGAAAACCTCTCCTAGAAATCCACTGAATATCTCTTGAATTTAAACTGGAATAACCCACATACTTATCATACAAAAAAATATGAAAATAAACTTGGTGGCATTTCTTCCTTGTAAGAAACCTTACAAAACCCAACACATCCTTTACTAAAAAATGACATTTTTTACACCTCCTAAATTTTGAAACACTAGGTGGGAACTGTAAATTTTTTTCACCTTCCAAAGTATAATACACACTTGTCATAAATTTGGACTTATTCAGAAACTTGAAAATCCCAACAAGAGTAATTCGGAGATCAACACATGCTACACATCTCGAAGATCATAAAATCCTATTTGTTAGGGACTTGCACATGTTATGCAATCTTGAAAGTCTAAAACACTAATTCGGGGTTTATTTTTGACAAACAAGTCAAAATTCCTTAGAATTTTATATTAGTGTTTTGATCAGTCTATCAAGTGATAAATCATGACTAGTGTTAAGGAATTTGGGTTCAGAAAAAAAAATCGTCTTTCCAATGAGAGAAACATAAATGATTAAAACCCACATCAAGAAAAACTCACAAGGAAAACTTTGAAGTGAGGGAGAAATAAATTAAATGTTCCAACAAGCCAAAAGTAAATAAGGAAAAACATACCAAAATTCATTTAATTTTTTTAAAAAACAAATAAATTAATAAAACTCGCCAAAATAATATGTGGGTATGAGAGATATGTGCAAAACGTCAACCAAATTGAGGAGAAAAACATGATCAGAGCTTGAAGGGTTGGAAATAGGTTTTCATATAAAAATACAATTTGTACATGGTAAAAATGATGTTGAAAATTCATCCTTTTATAATTGGCTATCATTAATTACATGTTGTTCGATACATGTGGGTCAAATCCAACCTAACACTAAATGCGTTGAATTTTAAATTAGAGGTTTGACCGCATTCGACACCTCATGGTAACATCCATTTGATTTCCAAAAATCATACAAAATAATATTCTATACTTTTTTAGGATCGAGGGTTCTCATACAAAAGAAATGCTTTTGAGTTGTCATATTCTAATTCTTCATACCCCCAAAATCATGAAACACTAAGTGTTTTGGGGTTTGGTTTTCAGAAAACATAAAGCATCCAACATGTTTTTCCCTTCCCTTGTTTCAATGCTTCAAACCCCCAAAATATTGAATCATTAAGTGCATAGTGGTTCATAGTTTTTTGGGTTTGTATTATTAAGTGGGAAATTTCTTGATTAAAAAATTGGTAAAGACTAAGAACTTTGGCTTATAACATGGAATATTCCCATATCGGGTCAACACATGTTTGAATTTAAAATATAAGAGTGGATTTGGACCACCCACTTTGTATAAAATAAGGTGAACTCATTTGATATTGGTTGTATAGTGTAACACATAAAAGTGAGTTGTATATATGATAAGATTGAGGATACATGATGCGAATGATGTGAAGTTTAATCTCTACACATGAGTGAATGCATATGACATTTTATAATTCCTCTTTCAAGGTGTAATTGTTGCGGATTCAAGTAAATAATGGGAGTGTTGGGTGAAATATATATTCTAAATAAATATAAGTGATATTTTAATGGGTTATTTACTGAAAGGGTTTCCTAATTAAATTTTGTTTTCTATGTTGTTTTCCATTAATTTAGTTTCAATGTTGTTGAATGTAATATATATTATGTTATCTATAAAAAAATCTATGAGTTAATTCATTATAAATTATTATGCATTCATAAACTATAATATTTGGTAATTTAATATGGTGGATCTAAAATCTATGATATTTTTTAACCCCTGTATTTTCTAACATGGTATCAGATCTTGTGTTTATGCATGTGTAGGATAGATCTTGTTATTTGTGATTTATAGGTGCAAGATAATTTGTAGATCAGTTTAAATAAGATAACTTGAATATTTCAAAACCTGTGAAACCTAATAAAGAGAATTCGTGATTTTTTCAAAGACTATGGGTGCAAAACTCCAATTCCTTACAAACTTAATTGAATTTAGAAATTTTGAAAGTTAAAATTAAGTGTGGAAGATCATATCAAGTGTGTACATGTGTTCCTTTCCCCCATAACCTTATGAGTGATTGGAATTGTGTTTTTTGTCATTTGCATCCTTCCTTAGTGTTTTCTAGTCTTTTGTAGTTTTTTTTGTTAATTACGTGGCATTTCTACATTTTAGATGGATTTTCCTTAGCATCGTGGCTTATTTACTTATTTCACCATTTTTTTTTGTGTTGCACATATTTTTATTTGCTCCACGACACTTTCCTATTTCCATGTAGACTTTATTTTGTTTTGTGGACTACCTTTTGTTTTGCAGACTTGCTTCTTTGTTCAGAAAGTTTTTCCTTATTTTTCCATAGAACACTAAAAATTCAAAAACCCACTGAACATTTGTTCTTTATTGCGTGTATTATAAACTTGGATAAGCTATAAATTCTTATGTGTTTCCTTGAATGTCCTCATAGCATAAGTTTTGTGCTTTTGGGCTTCTCCTTAATCATTCCTTTTCATTTAAAAGGATTTTCATCCTAAACTTTGTTTCTTCAAGATTTAACTATTTTTCTTGTCCCGCGGGAATTCCTTTGTTCCATGTTTTTTACCTTACTATTTTTTAGAACACTAAAAGTTCAAAAAGCCATGATATATTGTTCTTTGTTCTATGCCTTTTAGAATATAAAAGGCTATATATTCTTACCTATTTCCTTTTGGTCTCTCCCATTTTTAATTTTATTTTAAGGACTCCCTCTTGGTTTTCATATCTTGTTTGAGTGTGTTTATTAAATTACATGCATTTACCTTTGTTTTAAATCCACATAAGTTTATTTATCTTCTAAATGTGGATATCTACAACTATTAAAACCCACATTACACTATTTTTCCAAATTTATTAAGAATTTTATATGGATAGTTCATCTAATTTATCCATGGATAAATATTGGTTTTTACATAGTACTAACTATAGTATTTGGAGAGGTATACTTAAATCCATTTTGATGGTAAAAAATAATTGGAATCTAGTTAGTGGTGTTGAAAAGAGACCCATTGAGAGAGAAGATACATCTAAAGAGTTGAGTATATTCTCCCAAAAATCACAAGAGTCTATCTTATTACAAAGTATCAAAGATAAATTCTTGTTGCATATATGACACATGGTGTCTCCAACCGATGTATGGATTCTATTGAAAACTACACATAAAGATAGTTGTCTTTCTAAGATAAGAAAAGTAACCATGGAATTGTTTACAATTCAAATGCAATGAGGTGAAAACATAGTCAATTATCTAGCTAATATCAATAGCATTATGGATAAACTATATGGTTGTAATTGTGTATTAATTCAAAATAAATTGTTATATTTTATCATTCAAATTAACATACATGAAAATTTAGAAATTACATTTCTATATTGAATTTTAAGTATCAAAATGAATCTGATATACCTGAATTAAATACATTGTCTTCTCTAGTCATTCAAGAAGAAATATTAATGGATAACTTTAACTCAAAAGATAATGCCTCTCAAGAATTTTTTTTTCCCAAAATTAGAAATAATTTAAAAATAAGAATAACAACAATACTAATAGGCAATCAAACTTTAAATCTAGGTTCAATCCTAAGAATAATAAAATTTTGAAGGTCAAGCTTGATGACACGTGTACCAAATGTGGAAAATTTTGTCATACATTACCTAATTTTTATTTCATAGTTAATAATGTTCATAATAATGATAAAAATATGAACTTAACAATAAAAAGTAGAATAGAAATCAAAATCAATCTAAAAATCAAGCTAATAATGTTGAGAAAACTATTTCTCTTTATATTAGTCTTTTAACCTCTAATGAAAATAAATGGATTCTACATAGTGGTACATTTAGGCATATGACATATATTCATAATATTGTATAATTTTATGAGAATATATATCTAGGTGATAATTATATCATTAGGTCTAAATGTTTTGGTAATGTTAAGTTAAGTTAGCAAATAGAACCATTAGTAATTTTGTATTTGTTCCTAACTTAAAGAAAAAAACCTTTTATTTTATTCTCAACTAACTAAATAAAACTACAAATTTTTGTTATTAAAAGATAAAGGACATGTAAATCATGTTCTTGGTAATATTATTGTTGATGGTTTTTAGAAGAATGACTTGTATATCGTTGAAGGATTTGTTTTTGTTCAATATTATCTTTCTTCTTTGTCATGTAATTGTGATCAATTATGGCTTGAAGTACTTGGGAATTTTAACTTTAAGATTTTGTTTGAAATATCCCACCTTAACCTTTTTATTTGAATTCCTACATTGAAATCAGACCATTGATCTTGTGAAAGTTACTTGTGTGATAAGAAACATGTTAAACTATTTCATAGACATCATGAGTTTAATTCCACTAATATGTTTGAGTAACTCCATAGTGATGTAAGAGGTCCTTTGGAAGTTCCTTATCTTGGTGAAGCCTTGCATGTTGTTAGCTTTGTTGATGAATATTCTAGAATAACTTGGTCTTACTACATTAAGAAAAAATCAAAAGTTCTATCTAAGTTTCAAGAGTTTAAAGCCTTAGTTGAAAAACATGGCTAATATGAAAATAAAGAGATTTAGAACTAGTAATAGAGGTGAATATGTCAGTAAGATGTTTTGTGTGTGTTTTGAATCATGTGAATTTCAAATAAATTTAACAACCCCCTATTCCCCTCAGCAAAATGACATAGTTGAAAGAAATAATAGAACAATCATAAAAATAGCTAGGACCATGGTTCATGTGTCTAAAGTGCCTAAGTTTATTTTGTTGGAACATAATAGTAAAGTGGAATAGCCACCCCTTAAATAATATGTGTCCAACATTATAATATGGGTTAAATATTTAATAATAAGAAATATTTCTATTTCTATTATTTAATATTCATACCTTGGAAATATAATTTAGGTTGGTATTTAATAATGTGAAAACCTTTATGTCTATTTATTAAATATTCTAACATAGGGATATGTATCAACTGGTTAGGTTGAAAATGTGAGTTGGGAGACATACTCGATCACCCCATACAAATATGACTTCAGGTCCTCATTTGATATATTCAAAAATATATCAAAGGTGAAAAGTTTTACCCTTGTAATTAGGGTTTCAAAGGAGGTGATATCACTGGATTTAATTAAGTTCTCTGAAATAAAAGGTTACTTTCAAGTGGTTTTTACTTTTGTGTTTTCCACTATATATATTATGTCACTTGTGTTATTTATCTTTTGTCAGTATTTCTTTATTTATGTCTTTGATGATATAATGTTCATTTAATTGTTTATTATAATATTACATAATGTATTAATGTTTAACATGTATGTTGAATTAAACCTGTAATTAGTTGAATCCTCAAATTTCTACCATCACATCAGAGCATGGTTTAAATTAAATAGGTTAGATCTAAGTTATTACATTTAATCTATTTAATTTTTATGAGTTTTTTCAACCAATCCGAAAGGGTATTTAAAATGAGTGGATTCCCTTCTTTCCATTTTTAGTGCAATCTAAAATGTTCTATGAGGAATTAATGTTTTATTTTAGATTAGAGTGTGCAAAGGTGAAAATGGACCTAGAATAATACTTACTTGCGTGAAATCCAGTGTGGAAGAATTACCAAGACCTAGAATTTAAGGCAAAGGTTAAATCTATTTGAAATATTTTATTATTTTTCTATTGTATCTAAGATGTGTGTAGGTGAAAATAAAATCAAGATTAAAGTCGAGTTACATGGAGTCACCAATCCATGAAAATAGGAATTCATTTTTTCTTATTGGCTGAAGTCTAATTTCATGTCCCCAATGACCTGGTTAGACCCCTTCTAACCCTCATATAATTATTTTCTTTTTCATCTAATTTTTATTTGAAGATAAAAAATTAATGTCCTGAGTACCCCTTTAAATAAGAGCGTTACATTTGAATTTGAAAAACTATAGTATAAAATATTTATACTATTGTTTAAATTTAAACCTATAAACTAAAGGTTACATCTTATAGAATAAAAATTATATTAATAACTATATTTTATGCGGACCCATTCTTCTTACACAAGTAAAAATAAGGTCTCTCGTGGGAAATATTTTCCACGGATGTAGGGAAAATAATTTTTCCTATTGGGTGTAGTGAATACCCATGGAAACGGGCTAAATATAATTTACTACAAGTTTAAGTTCTCCTCTGGTGTGACCCCTTACCCTCTTCTGTTCAAAAAAATTAAATCCAATGTCTATAGTGTTATATAAGTTTAAACTATACATTTTGTTTAAACTATATTAATATCTATAGTTGTTTTATCAATTATAATAGATTTTTATAATTTATTATAACATTTAAACAAAACCTTTTAGAAGCAAGAAAAATTCACATTCCTGAAATACATAGGAATTTTTCACTGTGTTAAATTTGATGGTCAAATGACTATTACAATAGAACAACAATGAGGCAGAATGATGGTCATTTAGACGTCAAATTTATGCCGGCCAGATCCAATAAATTTTCAATATGGTAAAATTGACAGTCACATGACCGTCACGTCAAACCAAAAATAAGGGGTAATGACGGTCATCGAGATGTCAAATTTAAGTTGGACAGATCTTTATCTACATTATTACTTTTCAGAAATCTAAAGTTGTTATGCATTCTTTGGGGTTTCATCTTCACTTCTATATGGTCAGAAAATTTTTATGATAGGTCTGGGGTATAATTTCATAGATCTTTATAATGTGGGTTATTATTTGATTATGAAAAGTTAATTCTTGTGGATTTTAATGACAAAATTAGTTATTTCTTTTTATAAAAAAATGTAATACCTATTTTTTGAAATAATACAATTTTTTTAATCATAAAATATGGATGTTATTTGTTTTTCGATAAATATTTTTTCTAATTAAGTGGTACATTATATATCATAATGGGGTATGCTTTTCAGGTTCAAGAAATTTAAAATACAATGGCATCCAACCTTTTTTGCCTCAATAAATCGTAGATCCTAAATGGATTCAATTACAATATTTCAAAGATCAAGTTCAAACCAAAACTTATGGCGAGGAAACTCTAAACGATTTTTTCAGTAACCGAGCTTGCGCTCACGAGTTATCAAACACCTGTGGAAAATATGATTGCATTCTCACAGCATATGAAGGAATCCCTTTTCATGATTTTGTGTAATATGAACGATGAATATCTTCTATGCATTGGTAATATTAAACATCCAAAAGAGGTATGGATACAATTAGAATCCATGTATGAAGGTATTCTCTTATCTAAGATTATTAAGCTTGTTTTAAAATTTCTTACAACTCCTACGAAAGAAGATGAAAATTTAGTTAATTTCTTAGCCAAAATTAAAAATATCAAAGCACAATTAGATGGATGCAATTTTGACTTAATTGGTGAAAAAATAATTATACTTTATTATTTGGTTAAATATCCATGAAAGATTTAGGAATTATTTTTCTATCTTAAACTCTAAATATCAAAATGAGGATGAGTTACCTGATTTGAATACTTTGAGCTCTCTTTTGATTTAGGAAGAGCAAGTGATGATGAACTTTGACTCTAAGGTTAATTCCTCTTAGGAACTTTTTGCTCAAAATTCAAACTTCAAACCTCGTAAGCCCTTCTTTGATAAGAATTTTAGATCTAAATCTTCGTTTTATTATAAAAAGAGTTTTTTTTCTTAACATTTTCGTGTACGATTTAATGATAAATGTCACAAATGTAGAAAAATTAGGCATAAAAAGGAATAATGTAAATCTAAGAAACCTATCCATAAAAATTAAGAAGAACAATGTCTCATCTAAATATAATTTAAGGGAAACAGATAGTTGTAATGATGCTCCTAAAACTGTTGCATTATATGCTACATTATACTCTTCCTCTAATTCTGAATGGATTCTAGATTCAGGTTCTTCAAATCATATAAATGGTATTTCCAATTACTTATTTGATGTTATGAAAATCAATGAACGTGTGTATCTTGGTGACAACTCATCTTTAAAAGCAATAGAGAAAGGAAAAGTAAAATTTTCAAATGGTATTTTGAATAATGTTTTATTTGTTCCTAATCTTAAAAAGAATCTTTTAACATTTGCACAACTAACTCTTGATGGTTTGACCATTCAAATTTTCAAAAATACTAGGTACATCAAGGATAGTAATGATAATATAATTGGTCAAGGAATTCAAAGAAATGGTATGCATATTTTTGATGATTTTTTTTTTTGATCTTGTTTTTTTATCTCAAAGTTTGAATAATTCAAAACTATAGTGTGAAAGGTTAGGACATGTGAATTATCAAAGCTTGTATGAAATGTCAAGAAATACTCTAGTGAAATGTTTTCTTGTGTTGTCTTCATCTCGGGATGCTTGTGAAGGGTGTTTATAGTTGAAACAAAGTGCTAAAAAAATTCATCTTGAGGAGAGTTCCTCTTCACCACTAGAACTTGTTCATAGTGATGTTAGAGGACATCTTGAAGTAGCTTCATTAAATTTTTCTTTATATGTTGTGAATTTCATTTATGATATCACCAGAATGATTTGGACATATTTTCTTAAAAATAACTCTGATGTATTTGGAAAATTTAAGGAATTTAAAACTTTTGTTAAAAATTCATCAAATTATAAAATTAAGAGGCTTAGAATAGATAATGGGAGCGATAATGTTAGTGAGGAAATTGCAAAATTCTGTATTGATTGTGGATGATTTAATTATGACTGGTGATATTCCTGCTTTAATTCATAGTATTAAAGGAAAATTGAAACAATACTTTGAAATGAATTATTTAGGTCTCTTACATCATTTTCTTTTGCATGGTTTTATTTCAAGATAACCATTCTATTATTTTTTCACAAGCACAATAAGCAACCAATGTAATGAAAAAATGTAATATGATTGATTGTAAACCAATTTCTACACCTGTGGAATTTAGAATAAAACTTGATCCTAAATCTTCATTTGAAAAAAATGATCCTAGTTTATATAGGCATATAGTTGGTAGTTTGATTTATCTAACTATAACTAGACTAGATATTTCCTTTGTAGTAGGAATTTCTTCTAGATTTATGAAGGAATCTTATAAAGATCATTGGAATCTTGCAAAAATAATTCTTATATATATTAAAGGTACATTCAATTATGGTTTGCATTATAATAAGAATGAAAATGCTTACTTGCATAGATTTTGTGATTCTGATCATGTTGGTGATGTATTAGATAGAAAATATACTTCTAGTTATGTGTTTAAATTTAGTGCAGGTGCCATTACTTGGTGTAGTAAAAAACAAAAACATGTTTCTATCTCTTCAATTTTAGCTGAGTATAGAAGTACAATGGAAGCTACAAAAGAGGCTCTATGGTTGAAGAGGTTGTTCGAAGAAATAAAGATGAAGGATCAAGGTAGTATTCCTTTGTTTCACAACAACTATAACATGATATCTCTTGTACATAATCTAGAGTAAAATCATAGGATGAAGCACATTAAGATACATATACACTTCATCTATGAGAAAGTGCTAAGTGGTGAGATATATCTCAAGTTCATGTCGATTGAAAAATAGGTTGTTTACATCTTCACAAAGCCCCTGAGTGTTGAAAAGTTTTTTCACTTTCATGAAAAACTTAAATTGTTGGAGTTTCCATTGAGGGGAAGTGTGCATGAAAAAGTTACCTCCTAATGGAACTTGGTATTTGTAAAATGAGAAATTCATTGTAAAAAACCTTCGGGTATGTGTAAAAAGACCTTCCGGCAAGTGTATACCTCATAGGCTTATTTTTTAGAAAGAAATGTAGAAATACCTTAAAGGCAGTATTTAGTAAACTCTTTAGTGTTATTGAGTTTACTGGTAAACTTCCAGTGTAAGAATATTGTTAAGGAGGTCCTTGTCTATAAAAGGCTTCTATATTTTTGGTTTCAAGCAACCTTTTACATGAACTTGTGATAACATGTAAAACTCAAAAATCATACTTAGCCACTGATCATGGGATGATCTTTGGGATTCCTAATCCTTTTTTACCAAACGATAACTTTAGTATGATGAGGGTGTTATAACTCCTTCAACATATATGCTAGCCTAAAACCTTTAAGGTTTAAGAATTGTAAATCTTGTAGTGTACAATGGGAAGGTAAATTATTGACATATATCCACTTAACATTAAGGGGGAGTGTTGTAACATAATGGGTAAGTAGGTTGGCCACCCATTAATTAATATGGGTCCAAAATTATAATATAGGTTAAATATTTAATAATAAGAAATATTTCTATTTCTATTATTAAATATTCATACCTTGTAAATATACTTTAGGTTAGTATTTAATAATGTGAAAATATTTATTTCTATTTATTAAATATTCTAACCTAGGAATATGTATCAACCAGTTAGGTTGAAAAGGTGAGCTGGGAGACATACTCAATCACCTTATATAAATAGGACTTTGGGTCCTCATTTGATATATTCAAAAATATATCAAAGGTTAAAATTTTTACCCTTGTAATTAGGGTTTCAAATAAGGAGGTGATATCATTGGATGTAATTAATTTCTCCTAAATAAAAGATTACTTTCAAGTGGGTTTTACCTTTGGGATTTCCACTATATATCTTGTGTCACTTTGTTTTATTTATATTTTGTCATTATTTCTTTATTTATTTTTTTGATGATGTAATTTTAATTTAATTATTTATTAAAAAATTACATAATGTATTAATGTTTAGCATGTATGTTGAATTAAACCTTTAATTAGTTTAATCCTCAAATTTTTATCACATTTGGGTTGAATTCATGAATGTTGGTATTCATATCATAAATACATTTCCTAATAAAGCTTAAAATCAAACTACACCTCATAAAGTATGGATCAAACAAAAACCTGATATTTATCATTTAAATATATTTGGTAATCTTACTTCCCTTCTCATTCCTAAAACCAAAAGAAAAGATCTTGATCCTACCTCATACTCTTACATTTTTGTTGGGACTGGTGGTTGAAAAAAATGATTAAGAGTATACGATCCAGTCAAACATGTGATTATAGAGAATAAGAATGTTCATGTTCTAGAGAAACTGTTATCCCAAATTCACCCCTCATGGTAATTTGGATAACTTACATGAATCCTTCAGACCTGAGTGAGTAGGATTGATTCAAGGCCCAAAGTCATGCTTTGGAGGTTCCTTAAACTTTCATCTAGCTTCCTTGTCCAATAAAAATCCAAGAAGTTAAAAAAAATTGCAAAAATATCTGAAAAATGGGCTCATTTTAGTGTATCGTGGAAAATGTGGAGATTTTTTTCCTAGGTAGTCAACAAGACATCGGGACATGTGGGATTTGCAATGCTGAAATGGCTGCATTACTTTGTTGTGTGGAAAAGTTAGAAATTTTTTCCTTGCGTAGCCCATGAGACATCAAGACATCTGGGATGCGCAAACCCGCAATCACCATAGCTAATTCATTATATAAAAATTAGATAAAAATGGCCCAGGAGGTCCACGGGACATCCAGGATATCAAGACGTGCGAGACGCACAATGGCGGAAAATCTGCAAGTAAAAGGGGTGCAGTGAATGTGAAAGTCAACTTCCCATCTAGCCCAATCAACACGGGACATTCAGGACATCAGAAACTACCACACCATGACGGAATCAGCGAAAGCAGAAGAATGAGGTCCAACTAGCCCATGGGACATTAGGACATGAGTTCGCCAAAAATCCGCAATAGCCGTATGCAAGGGAAATAATACAAATCAGACCCCTGAACTTCAAATGGCCATAACTTTTGATCATGAGCTCCGATTTTCATCCACTATCCACTTTTTGGAATGAGCATGACATCCTATACACCACAAAAACTGGATTTCTTGATTTTGATGAGGGTAGCTCTGTGAAAAATAAAGAAACATACCCAGATCCATTTAATTAAATGTCAGTCCCGTTAAATGATAGAAATGCCTGGTAGACCCAAAATAGCTGCACACTCAGATGGCCATAACTTCTACAATTCTCCACAAAAATGCACAAAATTGACACCATTGGAATTGTCCTTCCAAGACCAATGCATGACATTCAAGAAATTCAAAATTTTATGAGGAAATGATGGATATTTTTATGAAAATGTGGCCAGGTTTAGAACAATGATTTTAGTGGTGGTTGGGATGCATTAATGAAGCATGGTATGACATTTCTCACTGTTGTAAGGTATGGGATAGTATGGGAATCCTTTTGTAAGAAAAAAAACATCATTTCAATCCATTTACTACATCTTTCAAGTACTTGAAAAGATAAATTTAGGATTACAATTTTCCCTCTCTTTCTCATTCTATAAATTGTAATCTTGGGCTCATTTGTAAAGGATCGGGGCATTCTTCTCTCCTTCCTCCCTCTCTCTTTCTTCCCTAGGGTTGAATGTGGAGTTTCAGCCTCCTCTCTTGGTTTTGTAATGGCATTTTATTACCTCTTTCCCACTGATGATGTACTGTGTGAACTCATGGAGCAATAAAATATGTTTTGTGATGCATTTTGTCCATCCTTCCTATTTTATTGTATCCTCTTACCTCCCACCATTGCAGGGTATACTGTGCATATATCTTATGTCTATTGCAGTGAGATCTGTGTTTAATGAGTTTGAAGTGTTGTTTTGTGTGAACTTTATCTTTGGTCTATGATGCATCTTGTCCATCCTATCCATTGCTCACCCCTCTTCACTTCAAGTAGTTGAGATTGTGATCAACAACCCTCCTTTTCTGGTGTATCACTACTTTAGTTTAGGTTTTGTTTTCATACACTCTATCTCCTTGGTTCCTTGGCAAGTTAGATTAGGATAGATATTTTTGACTGCATTAGAGTAGATTTTGATAGGAAGTTTAGGAGAAAGAACCATCATTTCTTTAAAGGTCTATCTCAAGAAGCAAGTCCCATAACTTGGAGATAGTAGCCATGTTATCCAATCACACTATGAGCTCAAGAAAACACACTTGTGTAGACCAAAGGGTGCTGTGATTCGGTGATAACATAAACCACTTTAAAATCTTCCTTTAAACCCTTCTCTTATTTTCCTAAGTCTGAAATTCATGAATTTGATAATCCTTCTTTAGACAATGTGGAAATTGATTTCCAAGAGGTTGATCCTTCTTCTTTTGATATGATGGATGTAGATATTGAGGGGGATTCTTCTTAATATGTTTATTAGTACATAATTCCTAAATGGGCTCAAGTTTTGATTTATAATTCTCATCATTTATAGGTCCTAAAAGTATACTAGCATTTGCATTATTAATTTAAGCAGGAAAACTAGTGGTTGAACACTATCTCTGGCCTCTTTTATTTTTCTTTTGATTTCTATTTGGTCTTACACACCATACATCCTATTTGGAATTGCACTTTTTTGTTTCATGGCTTTAGACATCAAATCCCAACCAAGGCTTCAACGCCCAAGTGTTAATGTCCCCTCTAGCTTCCCCTGACCTTTTTAAATATTACTCACTTTTTTTGGGTATCTTTTATCCTTTGGGCATACTTTTGACTCATGGGTCAGACTTTCATTTTTCAATTATGAAATTCAAACAAGGGAATCATATAAATACATAGTTATGACTTTAAAATAAATGACCAAGTACTAAACATTACTATCATCACCTAATGTTACATTAAAAATGCACCTAAAGAAATCCAAGGCATTCATCTAAAATCCATTCAAGTGATAAGGGATTCATACCTTCTACATACACAACATAGGAAGGGGAAGTTCATTTTATTCCATATTCACATTTTACTACATTTTTATATTTAGCTATAACCCACTATCATGTGCAACTTGCAAAATAACATCCTAGGGAATCATTATACACACACTCACAAGAACTACATGGATTCTGAGATGTAGTGTGGTATTCAGTTGTAAGTTCACTCTCAGGGTGACTTATGAAGTCATTCTGACTCTCCATTCTACATTTTTATTTCTAGGTTTGATGCGGTTTATGGGATTGTATAAATAAAAATATATTTTACATGTTATAGGTACCTTTGGAGATCAAGAAGAAACTATCATGTGATCAAAATGGAACAAGAGCAAAGATGTTGTGACATAACAGAAAATTCTTGACCATCTGTGAAGTCACCAACACCTAGAAGCGGTCTTCAATGCCTAGCTGCCCTTGCCCTATCCCAAGCACGGATGTTTGGCATTATCTGTTCTTTTAAAAATTTATAGTGAGTAGTAATGAAAATTTTCTCGGTCTGTTGATCAGTTCTCTTTACCCATATAATTCCAAGATTGTGTGAATATCAACTAAGTTTTTTCTTCTCTATCGCTTGCTTAGGGTTTCATATTTTACATCTTAGTTTTCTTGCATCATTGCTATATTTTATGATTTTTACATCAGTTACTCTACAATAATTCAATTTAATTAATTTGAATTAAATTAAATTACATGGTGAAACCCAATTCTTGATCGGACACTTGGATCTTTCTTTTTACTATTCTCTCAAATTTTTCCCAAACCCTAGTTGTATCAAGGTTCATATTACCATTTATTCTTATTTGCATCATTTTTCCTATGGTTTCATTCTTAGTTCTATCATGGCTCTAAAATATCCACAAGTTTCCTTGTATGAATTGCTTCAAATTCACCCACCTCATAAAGATGTTCTCCAAATATCCCTAGACACTATGTATCTCCCTTGTAGTACGACACTAGCTCCAGTAAGTGTCATTTTTTATCATCTATGTAATAAATCTATTGGTCGTAATCCTCCATCCAATCAACCCATATTAGATTCAATTCAATATTTTCATCTTCAATTTCAAGTCAAAATTCAAGCTATGGAAACAACGAGTGCATCTCTTAAATTTTAAATCCAACATCTTAAGGACACTTCTCAAGCCCATGTTACTTCTCCTTTTACATCTTATTCTACTTTTATTTCTTCTACATGTACTCATATAAGTGAACCACAAGTCATACCACTACCATTGCCTCTCATGTTTAATTTAAATTCTAAGAAACATGATATTCTTTTAGATCTACTCCATCATTAATTGATCAACTTTCCATCTACTACTTTCTACCCTCCTTATCGGCATGCCAAATACCAAGGTCTCCCATTTTTAAATTATCAAAAAATTAATGAACATTAAGACAATGATTTTTATTATTTAAAACAAATAATCAAGCACCTTGAACATCAAGGTTTTATTTCATTTACTTCACAACATCCTTCTACATATTCAATTGTTAAATCCCAAAGGGCTCCTAAATGTGTGTATGCCATGTCTGATGAGCATAATTCCATAGTTACTAATTTTCCTCCTTTGGTCATTCGAGAGCCGCATGTCTAACCCATTCCAACTAAGAAACCTTGTCTCAAAATTATTCTATACCCTCCTCCTCTCATGTCTTCTACAGCGTTACCAACTCTAACTAAGAAAACTCTTCTAAAAATTAGTTTATTCCCTACTCTCAAATCTTCTACAATGTTACCAATTCCAACTAATCAACCACCTCCCAAAATCCTTCCTCCATTATCGCCTCCTATTAGGCCCTCTATAGCATTACCAATTCTTAATCAATACCCACTCTCTAAGAATTAACAACAAACTCTAGATAACCTCTGTAAACTACCTACTGTCAACCCCAAATACAACCCTAGTTCTACTCTTGATCCTACCTATCTTTGTGATAAAAATATCCTTTCTTATTTTACATTTCAATCCCGCATCACCATCGCAATTTTTTTCTTTCATCATTTCATAGCTCTCCATCATCACCACACTTGGGAGGCAATGCATCCTCCCACCTTCTGGCACTATTAATTTTCTTTAATGTCTACTCCTACACTTCATGTTCCATGCATAATGTATAATATTCCCACACACTCTCATACCATTTGATACATGCATTGTATCTTCATCACCCTATGGCATTGTAGACACTAAATCATGCACTTTGTGTATATTTCTAGATTTCAATCATATACAACTACTCATATGATTCCTAAGTGAGAAAACTAGTAATTGACATATGTTTTCTCCCACTTTACTTTCTTTTTTTCTTTTTTTTGTTCTTGCACACCTCACTACCAATGATAACTTTCACTTCTTTATCTTTTTTAGCTCTGGACACTAGCCCCCAGCCAGGATGTCAACACCCATGCACCCTCATTATCTCTAGATGCCCCTTCCTCTTTGTATCTAACTCACCATTTTTGGGCCTCTTTTATCTTTTGGGAACCTTGTTTTCTTATGGGTCGAACTTTCAGTTTTCAATTAAAAAATTGAAGCAAGGGTAGTAAGAGACCAAGCTCTAAGAATCTACTACTATCACATAAGGCTACATCCAAAGGCATTTCTAGAGCATCAAAGCATCCATCTAGCACTCCCTCAAGGAACAAGGGACTACATTTTCTACATACATTCATAGGATGGGAAGTTCATTTTGACATCCACACATCTATTTATATTACTATATCTATATACTGTTCATTATCAATTTCATCTTGCACAAGATCCGCTTAGGGCATGATCCTACACACACACACACACACACACACACACACACACACACACACACACACACAAGAACTACATGGATTTTTACATGTAGTGCAACAATCGGTCATAAGTTCACTTTCTTGGGTGACTATTGGAGACTTTCTAAATCCCCATTCAAATATTTTTCTTTGTAAGATATGATGTATTTTTTGGTTTTGCAGGAGATCATTTGTTTTGTATGTTATAGGAAAAATCTGTAGGCATAGGGTGACACACAGGTGACAACAGTGAAGGCTAGTAACATATAAGTGACATAAGAAAAATAAGTTTTTGAGGTTTTTTGTAGTCACGAGAAACTTGAAGTAGTCTACAACACCCAGGAACCCTTAGCACAGTCCAGGCACCCCAATCCAAATTACTGAAACAGTTATATAATTTTATGTATGTGATTGTGATTTTTGATGAGGTTCGTCAATCCTCACCATTAATAATGTCAATCAAGGGATGGTCTCCGATTGTTTTATGCATTAAGAGAAGAAAATATTTGGAAAACAACTTATTTAAACACAAACAAAACTTACATAAAATAAATCACACCTGCAGAAATTTACAGGCACACTTGCACAAATAAAGTTTGCATGAAATAAATCACACTTACATGAAGGAAATAAAACTTGTAGGAAAAAAAACACACTTGCATAAATTAAAATTTCTGAATTGGAAATAAGCATATTCAAATGAAACACCTGCAATTTCACAACATACTAAATTTTCACAAT
Organism: Taxus chinensis; assembly: GCA_019776745.2. Taxonomy (NCBI): domain Eukaryota; kingdom Viridiplantae; phylum Streptophyta; class Pinopsida; order Cupressales; family Taxaceae; genus Taxus; species Taxus chinensis. The sequence goes on from CM034148.1 coordinate 681,202,334, forward strand.
ACAAAGAAAAAAACAATACAACAAAATGAATTATAGACAAATGAATAAACATAAACCTAAATACGTAGATTCATCTTCCTTGAAATGGGTGTCCAGCTCATTCCTTGGAAAAGGATTTCAATCATACTTCTGAGATCTTAGAACTACATAATATTTGAGAGGAAAGAACAAATCTTTATTTCTTAGGAGAAAAGAATTACTTATCTCAATGTGGAAGGTTGCATTTATAATTCATGCATCCAACCAAATCCTTATTTTAGGAAATAAAATCTGATCTTATCTTTATTCCAATCCTAACAACTAAGATCTCCATCTCCACAAAATATGGAGAGATATATCTTATTGGAGTCAAAGTCTTATCTCGTTGTTTTAGGAAGATTTGACCCAAATCTTCTCCTTGCATTTTGGTAACAAGAATCACAATGATTTTATTCTCCTACATTATTAGAAGGATATTTTTCCTCAAAATATGATTTTTAATAAATACCTTTCCCCGGATTTTCCATTTGACTTTGGTGTTTTTGATTGTGGAACTTTTGACACTTGTCTAATATGTTTTTTCCTCAGAATGCAGTTCACTAAAAGTTATATTTCTCTTCATTGGTAAACCATGTAACATATATGAATGAGGTTTTTGATAAAAACATTCCTATGAACTAAAACCTCTCTCATATTTTCTATTTGAATTTTTGGTTTCTATTTATGGAACTATTATTTCTCATCTAATACACTTTACCTCGGACTGCAGCTCACTAAAAGTTAGATTCCTCTTCATTGGTAAAACCTGTAGAAATCTATGAATGATTTTTTTGTTAAACACATTTCTATGAACAAAAAATCGTCTCTCATATTTCATTAGACCATTGGATTCTCTAATTTTTTACAATTCCTCAAAAAATGTTATTCTGTTTATTCAGGATCCAGAGCTAACATTACTTTATTGATGCAAGTTCCGGAGCTAATGTTACTTTACTGATGCAGATTTCAGAGCTAAATCCAATAGTTTTAGAGCTAACGTTATAGGTTCTAGAGTTAATTCCAATGGTTCTAGAACTAACATTGTAGTTTTCAGAGCTAACTAAAACAACTATAACTTTTGCATGCGATCTCAGATTGAGTTGATTCTAGTTTTGAACTTGCATAATTTTTCAAGAGGAATATGGATATGAAATCATATTTGAGTTTAGATGTATTCTTCATGATCAGTTCCATTTTTCTCAATACTAGCATTATCTTTCCTTTGTGGCATGCATACACAAGACTTTGCATCTTTTCCTAAATAATCAATAGGATTAGTCAACAAAATAGATAAAAAAATATTTATAAAGAATGAACAAGAGATATATCCTATATTCTATCTTAGCCAAACTATAAGTTCCAAGATTATATTTAAATCCACTTTCAAAGGTAACTTGGAAGGACAAAATAATGATAATTTATGGTCAATTTATGGCCTCATCAATTTCCTCCTCCTGTTCATCAGACTTCCAATCTAGCATACTTCAGGATTAATTACAAAATCACCTAACTATTCTATTCCCTCCCTTTTACCTAGGGTTTCAATTTTATCTATCTTATTTCTTAGGTCATATTTGTACTTTATTGATTACTATTACATTGTGACTCTACAATTAGGGTTTTATAAATACCAATATTTGGTAAATTAGATGCACTCTCGCTCCACAGTTCATACTCAACTGTGGAGGGTCTAAATTTGAAATGTACCTCTCCGCATTAACTTTCCATGGTCTATGATTCACGACTTATCTTTCTAGCACACATTCTCAAACCATTTCCCAATGACGCACTCTTCTTCTATGGTTCATTCTTGATTTTTGAGGGGTCTTTTTTAAACGAAACTCATCTCATATAAATCTAATGGGGGGCACCCTGCTTCTATCATCTTTAAAAATTTCTTTCCATACCATCACACCCATACACTACATTATCATATCTTGGTTACACTTACTCTTTCTTGCTTATACTTACATGATGCACTTTTCTTACTATGCTAGTCAAATACTCCATATGTAATTATCTTTCTATATACACACATGTATGTTCACTTAGTTTTCTGCAATGAATTCAGATCTCTTATAGATTTTGACACGTTTTAATGATGTTTGGAACTTTATCCTGTTCTAGTCCTACCAAGGATCCTTGGGGCATCTACCATTACTTCTCTTACACCTTACAGGGGATATTATTTCATTATCTACTACTTCCTATTCTTACTAGCACATTACTTTCCGTTGATACAAACATGCCCTCCCATAATTATAATCTTTGTAACACACTAATGGAAGATTCATGTGTAGCGTTTTCTTTAAAGGACTATATGCCACCATAGTTAGCTAACACATTTTTCTTGATCTTTTCTTCTATTGTATGTTATTTATCGTAGACTATAACCTATGTCTTGTATGCTCATTATATGCTTTTGGCCACTTCAGTCCTAATTTTCTTGTGACATTATTATTGATGTCCCATGTTTGAAACCCGATTTTTAAGGTCCACTTTGTTTACACACTTTCTTGTTACATTTTCTTCTATTCTATGTTTTCTACGTTTTATACTAACACATGTTACTATCCACTTTATTTTTATATGTTGTGGTTTCTACCATGCACATACCCTCCCCCCACAAGGATATAATACAACACATCATCAGGATATCTCTTTTGGGACGTACACTCCTGCAATCATCACATGCACCCCAAATGAGGGGGGCATACATTGGGTCAACATATCAACCCCACATCATCTCATGCAACTATAGTAAATATCTACATGGTAGAGGAAAAACATAGGAACATAGTCACAAAATGGCCCAAAATTTGACATGGTTCCTCAACACAACACAGACACCAATGCCTAACATCAGATAGTAGTGCATGGCCACCTGTGTCCTCACTTGGGAACTAGTGTCTTGGGAATAGAAATTCATCTTCTCATATCAACATCATTCACAGAAGTCTTCAAATTAGTTCTATAGTTACAAGAACATACCTTCATCCACAGAATACTTTCTACCTCCTTCAATTAGTATAACTTAGAATTAATTTGGAACAAATTGAGACAAAAGGAAAAAATCAGGGATGCACCATATACATGGGTTCTTATAGGGTAGAGTCATGGATGAAGAATAACATTATACCTCTTTCCCCATTACTTGATATTTAGTGTGATATATCCAAAAAAAACTCACACTTGGCATGACAAAAAAAAAAAAACTTGATATTGGCATGATATCGCCCAAAAAAATCAATCTACACATCAATTTAGGAAACTTTTATATCCTTTTACACTCTTTTACATTAGGTTCACATTTTCTTTTACATACTTATGCACACTTTTATCTGATTTATCATATACTTACTTTGACTACATTCCCACTCTTCTTTTGTAGGTTCATCCTTATAAGAAATGTCCTACAAGAGAAATTACAAACACAACAATAGGTATAACTTAGTACATATGTTTCACCCCTAGGATTATTTTCCTTTCCTAGTCTTCACGTTTCACTTTGCATTATTCCACACTTCACTTTTCCACTCGGCACGCATTTCGCCACACACTCTACAATATCATAAGGTACAAATCTATTATCTACTTTATCTTATGAAGTATTCACCCAAAAATATAAATTGGGGTAAATGTAGACACAAAATCACACACTTGGGTACTTTTTTAGGTCCTAAATCATACTAGCATTTACATGATTCCTAAGTAATAAAACTAGTGGTTTAAAACTATCTTTGGCCTCTTTTATTTGTCTCTTGCTTCTCTTTTCTCTCAGACACCATATAGCCTAGTCGTAACTTTAATTATTTAGCTTTCATGAATTCACACACCAACTCCCAACTAGGAAAGTAGTGGTCAAGCACTCTAATTCCTTCTAGGTGCCTCTGACCCTTTTCTACCTTACGTTTTTTGGGTGTCTTTTATCTTTTGGGGATCTTTTTCACTTATGGGTTGAACTTGTAGTTGTCAGGTAATCATATAAATACATAGATATGTATTCAAAATAAATGACCAAGCACTAAACATTACTATCATCACCTAAAATTGCATTCAAAAGGAACCTAAAGCACTCTAAGAGATTCATCTATCATCCATTCAAGGGACAAAGGATGCATAATTTTGCATACAAAACTTAGGAAGGGGAAGTTCATTCTATTCCATCCACACATTCTACTACATTGCTAAATTTATATATACCCCGCTATAAAGTGATACTTGCATAAGGGAATCCTAAGGAATCATTCTACATACACTCATAAGAACTACATGGAGTCTAATATGTAGTGCAACGCTTGGTCAGAAGTTCAGTCTCAAGGTGACCGTTGAGATCAATATGACTCCCCATTCTACATTTTTTATTTTTAAGTTTGATGTATTTTGTGGTCTTGTGTAAGTGAAATTCTCTTTTGCAGGTTACAAGTACCTTCGGAGATCAAGAAGAGATTATCAAGTGATAAAAAAGGAACAACAAAAAATACCTTATGACACACAGAAAGAAGATCTTGAACTCCTGCACATTCACTAGTGCCCAAAATAAATCTCCAACTCATGCCCTTTCCCTATCACAGGCACCTGTGTCCTACCTCATACATACATTCCAGAAATTACAGTGAGTAGTGTTGGTATCCAAATTGATTCTCCTACAAGGGCTGGGCAACATCACAAAACTGGAAGGATGCTTAGAGACAGATTAACCATGATATGAGTCATTTTGTAGCTAGGAAGGGGATTCAGCTGACTCTTTGTCACTGAGGCATTAGAGAAATGGATAGCACCTCACTGAGGGTTTTGATCTACCCTCACTACTTTAGGGTTGTTCCTTCAACCAGGGGGAGAGGACCCATTCTATAACTCTGTGTCGGTGAAGGACATCAAAGAGATCATTCTTTACAAAATTTTCAATGAGAACCTTGAGGAAATATGATGAATAAAACACAATCTAACTCTCATGAGTTGTCACACTAGAGAGTGGAGATGTTTCCTGGACAAGGTTTGGGTTACTAAAGACAATGATTGAATCCTGATTTTTCCCTGCATACTTTGGCAATGGAATTTGTTCAATTTGTGGATACACAGTACAAACAGGGGTAGTTCATGTAGGATTCATCATTTGAGAAATTTTTGGTGGGAGGTTAAGAAAGATGAAGTTGATTATACCATATCTTTGAGAGCCTTTACAAATATTGGGAAACTCACAGAACATAATGCTTCAAAACATAGCCAAAATGTTCCTTCAACCAGAAGGTGTGTATCAATGGAGGCCCAGAGATGCATGGTTTCACACATTATTCAAGAATTCAACACAAAGGATCATGTTAAAGACTCAATTAAATGTTAGAAATCCCTAGTTCGTCACACCTAAGATACACTCATAGACTTACAAACAATCTTTATCAACATATTGAAAGTAAAGTGATTTTAAATTGTTTATTTCATTACCAGATGAAATCTCTTCTCATAATGAAATTGCAAATGCCACAATAGTAACACATGGATGAGATATTGTGTGACTCAGAGAGATTTTAACATAAGATTGCAATAGGAACAAGAAAAACTATTTGAAAACATTCTGAAATACAATCAGACACAATTATGCTCATGATCAACAAAAATTTATTCGAAGTTCATTAGATTCATCAGCAGGAGAAAGTTTCTTAAACAATCTCAGAGCTTGTCAATGGCTATACACTTGCAACCATCTTGACGCGATTAAATCTAAAACACAAGAGATAAATAGGTTTCTTAGATGGTCTCTCTGGGAAATGGTTTTTCTCAAAATTTCTCAGAAAATGTTAACCCCCCTTATGCAAGAGTATTCTCATTGCATTTATACAATTTCACTCGCTCACTCATCCCAAATTTTTCCCCCAAAAGAAGAATATTCAAGGAATCCTTTCGCTTGTTACAAGTTTATTCCAAAAGTTATGTTTAACAAATTTACATCCAAAAGCTGCCAGGTGGATAAATCATGAACTGATCATGTTTCTTAGTCCTCAACTATGACTGGGATGTCATGTCATAAATTTTGATAGTATTCTTTAATCATTCTTTTATTTTTTCATGTAAGGAAATCCCTTTTTAATAATTCTCAGGTGGCTCCATATGGCTTGATCTGAAGAAGCAATTCTTTTCACCTTTGAGAATACACCTTGAGAAATGAGTTCCCTTGCATGGATACCTACATTCATGCCTCTCAAAAATGAGTGTCCCTCACATGGATTATATCACATACCTATGCACTGTGAGTCTGAGTCAGCCAAGTGTAAAGAGGAGCCAGTGGAAACCTCCACATGTTCTCCTTGTGCAACTACAAAGGTGAAGTCCAGAGGCAGGTTCCCAAATGAGCGCGGGCCCTCCACGTGTTCAGAACCATAGAGAGTTACACCAGATTGCTAAAAATTCAGATTATGGGAAGGTCTAATGGAAGCTTCCACATGTCTCTTTGGTGCAACTTCAAAGATGAAGTCTAGAGGTGTGACCTCAAATGAGCGCAAGCTCTCCACGTGCCCTGGGCCCAAGAAAGTTGCCTCAGCCATTGAAAAAGTCTCAGTATAAAAAGGAACCAATGGAAGCCTCCACGTGTCTCTTCGGTGCACTTTTGATATGGTGCCCAAAAGTGGAGACCCCAAACAAGTGGGCTCTCCACGCGTCTCAACAAAGAAAAGTTGTTGAAAATGTTTAAGAACCAGTGGAAGGTGCCACATGCCTAGGGTCTAAGAAAGTTACATCAGACACTTGAAAAATTCCAAGTATGGGAAGATCAAGTGGAAGCCTCCACATGTTTCTTGGTAGAAATCTTTTAAAAGTAAAGTTCAGGGGCAGGTCCAAAAATAGGTGCCGAGACCTCCACGTGTCAAGGCTCTAAGAAAGTTACATTGGGTTCTTGAAAATTCTATGTATGACCGGGAGCTTGTGGAAGCCTCCATGTGTCTCCTTAGCGCACTCTTTCCAAAGGTAAGACCAAGGGAAAATCCTCAAATGATGCGTGGGCCCTCCACGTGTCTATGGGTATAAAAAAGTTGCATTTGAAGGGGGGCTGAAAAGTCTTATAAAGCCCAGCTAGTGAATCCTCCACATGTCTCCTCCAACTTCTAACTTTAAGACCCAGAGGCAGATCCTCAAATGAGTCAGTCCCTCCACGTGGAAAAGATTTAGTTGAAGTGGGCTTTAGGGGTGCATTTCACATTTTGTATGCCAGCTTAAAAAATTGTACAAAGTTTTGGACAATTGTGACCCCCCTCCTTGCTTTGACTTTTCAATGTTGACTCAAACATGTGACATTATTTGGTCCCTCAGTGGAGTCGCGAATCATTTTATAACTTTTCTCCTTTTCACAAAAAGGAAAAAATATTCAAAATTCTCTGACAATCCACCTCTCCACCTTTGATGTAGACTCAACACATGGCTTTATCAGGGAACTTGTGGGGTCATGCTTCACTTTTATACCTTACTCCTTTTTCAAAAACAACCTGGATAAAAGTTCCAAAGTCCTTCAGGGACCCACCTCCCTGCAACTTTTAACTTAAAAAATGGCCACGTATCCATCTTCAGGGTCAAACTAAGAAATTTTCCTTATCGCTTCATATTGTTGAATAGCCAATTAGAAACTATCAGGGCTGTGGGACCAATTTTAATTTTTTACAATTGTAAAAAAAGTGACAAGTTCACAAAAAAGACCTGTCATGCCGCATCCAATTAGAAAAGACCACGTATCCATAGATGTTTGGACAGGATTTACAAAGGAGACATAGTCGTGGAAGATGCCCAACAACAAAAATTTTCCATGTTGAGAGAAGATTGTAAATAAAACCAAGACTCAATGTGATCCATGACCAAGGAAAGGACTGAAAATGGCAACCAAATGAAGGAGAAATTTTTCACACATCCATACAGGGAGATAGAGAATACTTCAAACCATGCGGAATGAGAAATTTTAAACAAACATGGTGAGATTAAATTGAGCACCAACATTGGCTCTGACTCAGGGATGGGCACTCCCTATGAGTGCTGCAAGAATAACAGACCATGTGCCAAAAATCCATTGGGAAATGGAGTCAATAACAAGCTTGCAAAGTAGAAAAAAAATTCCAATCCTCCCAAGAATGAACCGAGAAACCAACAAAAACTAGTCACCAAGGACACAGGACAAACCAAAACAGAAAAAATGCTGAAACGAAAAAGAACTAAAATATTATACACTGTACAATGATGTGTGCCTTGATTCTGAGAAATCATTCAAGGAGATGTTTCAAGTGCCTACCATTTTGAGTACGACCAAGCCAAGAAGTCTTGATACTTTTTTAACAACTAGACATATGCTTGTTTTCCTTCTCTATCCAAGTTGCTACCTAGCCATATTTTCCGAGGTTTATATTTTGTGCCTTTACCAGATCTAGAACAAACCCCATCAAACATCAGAGTCTAGGGAGAACCAATCTACTTGGGATACTTGAACTCATCAATTTTATGCTCCTTAAAATCAGCATAACCCACAAAGTTTTCAACATCGACATCTGCATACAATACTTCATAAGAAGCATTGTTAGGGTCCTCAATGAGATATAAAATTTTCTTCTCACTCGTAAAACTTCACAAGGTTCCCCTCAATTGGTATGGTTGTATGACATGTCCATTTGTACACTTCCACCCACACTAGCTACCCACTTTCTAGATAATAACATCCCCCATTTGGCACAGGAAATCCACAATAACCACATTCATGGTTAAGCATTTTCCTGGAAAAGTTTCCAACTGCACTACTAATCCCTTGACATACCCAACTACTAGCACTTCTCTTGAATCCATAGTAGTACATTTCCCATAAGATATTATTACCTTGATATTTAACTCATTCATGACCTCAAGAGGCATTACATTACATGAGGCTCCTTGAATCAAACATGCAGTTATGTACCAGCCTATCTTTAATAATCAAAGTGGTAAAAAATGGATCAACATTAAGCTGAGATTCAACCAGAGAAGTTCCCAAATACACCTCAGGTGATTCTCCCAGTTCCTCCAATACCTATGGTATTTCTGATTCATGCAATAATAGGAGGAACCTCTACATTTTGTACACTTTTGCCATGGGTAATTTTGTCTTCTTTACATCCCAAATATTCAAATGCCCTTTTCCTATGCTCAGGGATTCCTAAGTAATTCAACAATGGGAACAACAACCACTTCCTCTGATCTGACTCAAGATTTGGGCTATATCACAAGGAATATATTTGGGTAGGGTAGTATTGGGAGGGAGATTCACCACTTCATCTTGATAGTATATGATTTTTCAGAGTCTAGGCATGGGCAGGAGCACCAGGTTTTATTTGGGGTAATTAGGCCTTTCCCATATGTATCTTTCTTAGGAATCTCCTTAGGGATACTTGTAAGAACTGGAACTTTTAGCTTGGTTTTTGGCCCTACCCCTTTGACAACCTTACTTTTGGTGTTATATTCTTTCTCCTGAGCAACTACTGCATTCATCAACAATTACCTGTCCTCTTCGGAAGGGATCCCTCCATCATAATTTTTAATCATCAAAGCCCTTAAGTATTCAAAATCATGATTAGGTAGATAAAATTCTTGCACCATATCAATTTCAAAAGTATTAATATGAGGAAGAGGTAATACTTGGTGGACACAATCCCATAAATCTTCAACAATTCTAGCACTTATCAATTCAGTTGAGGTTGCCCCCTGTTGTGAGTTCGCAGGGCATCTCCATCATGCACAGATCATCATATGTCTCATCATCATCAGCTTCCTCAACCTCCCAATCTACATCACATGGGGAGTGTGGTAAGAAACACCTATCACACCACTCGATAACATTGGCCTCCTCCACAGTAGTAACCTTGGAAGTCAAGGGATGAAGCACTAATCTATTCTCCCTAGGTTGAGGCTGTTTATTACCTAATCCCATGAGCCCCTTCCCTCTGTCATCTAGTCTGTGATCACCTCTAGGATGATTTTCAGATCTCTCCTAACTATGTGGCTAGTACTTACCCTAGGAACTTTGTCATATCCCTTTTTCTACTCTGGCCAGTTTATACGATATCTCTTTAACTTATCCAGCCAAAGTTTTTACAACCTCTTCTAAATCCACATCTTTGTTTGATTGAGGCCTCTCCGGATTGATTAACTTAACACCCTCTCTCTTAGGAGGCTTTCCAACTTCTTTGATGTTGTTTTCTATTTGTAAGGCCATGGTGAAATCCTTCCTCAATGTTCCTAGGTTCTTATCTCTCAAGTAAAAAGTAACCTTTTTATCAAAAGCGTCAGAATATTTTATCAAACAAGACACATCACTTGGCCTTAGGATTATAGGTAGCCTATTCAAGGTCTTATTGAACTGAGTATTGAAATCATGGAAAAATTCATTTGGATATTTCTTTATATTTTCAAATTAAGATAAAAGGAACCTGGGATCTATTTTATCCCCATATTGCAATCTAAAGGTATTTTTCATCTCGGTCCATGAATATATTGAATTATCTAGTAAAGACTTATACCCGTCACATGCATCCTCCTCAAGAATATGAATAAACAAATTTACATACACTTCTTCAAACTCAATTTCAAAATCTTCCCTCATATTGATAAAGAATTTTAAATGGTTGTCACCAGTGATGGCATTGTTTCCTTGAAAATTTGGCAGCCTATTTCTAACATCTTGTGGCACCATATTAGGATATCCATCCATACCTCTGAAATCTATAGGTCCAAAAGTGTTGACAACAAAAGGAGGTCTAGGTGGAGGTTGGGCCATATTGCCTTGAGGTGGTGAATTTACAGGAGAAACAAAATGATACGGAATGACGGGTCTTTGGAGCAAAGGAGTATAGCTTACAAAAATAGAAATTCTCTAATGGCTCAGCTTCATGGAAAACCCTATCAACCATGGAAGAAACAGGGGAAAACTAAGAGGCACACTTTTCAGATACAAATGATGCCCCCTCTTTAGTTGGAGAACTCAAATCTATATAAAGATTACCTATTTCAGAATCACTAGAAGACGTATGGTAATCTTTAACAACAGATTGATCACCTTTCAGAACTAAGATCTCCTTTTTTGATTCTTGATTTCCAACAACTTTCCAGACTTGTTTTCCTTTTGAATTTGCCTTTCCTAGTACTAGAAATAACTTTTTAGTAGGATCCCTAATGAAGAGATATCTTCTTCCCTCCAGCTTTGCACAGATTAATGAAAAATATCACTTGACATAGGTTAAGACACTGTTAATCATCAAAATTTCAATTCAACACGAAGTTTCCACTAAGGATTTTCTCCTTAGTTGTGCAGATGCATTATAAGTAACTTGCCAATTGTCTATTAATGCTTAATTTCTACAAATCTTAACAGATTTGACCTTCCTTTACTCACATTTATCACTATTGGTGCAAATATAGTGCAATAACCACTAGAAACTAGATATACTACACAATGGACTTGTAATCTTACACAAATATTACAGATATTAACAAAGGATGGAATTTAAACAACGTATTTGCACATAAATCATGTAAGAAACATTACTCGGGTCAGCATGTGTATGCATTCATAAATATAGTCCCCGGAAATGGCACCACTTGGGTGTTGGTATTCAAATTGATTCTCCTGCGAGGCTTGAGCAACATCACCAAACTGGAAGGATGCTTAAAGACTATCAATCATGCTATGAGTTTTTTTTTTAGCTAGGGAGGGGATTCAGCTGACTCTTTTTCACTCAGGTGTTAAAGAAATGGATAACACCTCACTGATGGTTTGATCTACCCTCACTAATTTATGTTGTGCCTTCAACTAGGGTGAGAGAACATGTTATTTAACCCATGTTGGTGAAGGATATCATGAGATCCTTCTTTGCACAATTTTCATGAGAACGTTGAGAAAATATGATCAATACAACACAATCTAACTCTCACAAGTTGTCACAATAGAGAGTGGATACATTTCTTGGACAAGGTTTAGGTTACTAAAGATAATAATTGAAACCTGATTGTCTTTACATACTTTGCCAATGGATTTTTTGTCATTTGTGGATACACAGTACAAACAGGGGTAGTTCATGTAGGATTCATTGTTTGAGAAATGTTTGGTGGGAAGTTAAGAAAGATGAAGTTGATTTTACAAGATCTTTGAGAGCCTTTACAAAAATTGGGAACTCACAAAACAGAATGCTTCAAAACAGGCAAAATATTCCTTTAACTAGAAGGTGTCTATCAATGGAGGCCCACAGATGCACGGTTTCACACACTCTTCAAAAATTCAGCACAAAGGCTCATGCTAAAGACTTAATTAAATTTTATAAATCCCTAGTTCGTCACACCTAGGATACACTCATAGACTTACAAATAATCTTTATCAACATAATGATAGTAAATTGATTTTCAATTGTTTATTTCATTACTAGATGAAAGCTCTTCTCATAATGAAATTGAAAATGGCACAATACTAACACACAAATGAGATCTTATGTGACTCAGAGAGATTTTTAAAATAATATTGCAACGGGAACAAGAAAATCTATTTGAAAACGTTATGAAATACAAGAAAACACAATTTTTCTCATGATCAACACACATTTATTCGAGGATCATTAGATTCATTAGTAGGGGAAAGTTTCTTAAACAATCTCAGAGCTTGTTAATGGCTGTACACTTGCAACCATATTGACGTGATTAAATCTAAAACATAGGAGATAAACATGTTTCTTAGATGGTCTCTCTGGGAAATGGTCTTTCTCAAAATTTCTCAGAAAAGTCAAACCCCATTATGAAAAAGTATTATCACTACATTTATATAATTTCAAATTCTCAATCATCCCAAATTTTCCCCCTAAAAGAATAATATTCGAGGAATCCTCTGGTTGTTACAAGTTTTTTCCAGAAAGAGATGTTTAACAAATTTACACCCAAAAGCTGCTAGGTGGATAAATCATGAATTGATCACGTTTCTTCATTCCTCAACTATGACTGGGATGCCATGCCATAAATTTTAATAGTCCCTTTAATCATTCCTTTATTTTTTCATGTAAGAAATCCCCTTTTTAATAATTCTCAAGTGGCTCTATATGGCTTGATCTGACAAGCATTCCTTTTCACCTTTGAGAATACACCTTGAGAAATGAGTTCCCTTGCATGGATACCTACATTCGTGCCTCATAGAAATGAGTGTCCTCGCATGGATTATACCACATACCTACGCTACGAGTCCGAATTGGCTAAGTGTAAAGAGAATCCAGTTGAAACCTCCACGTGTTTCCTTGGCGCAACTATAAAGGTGAAGTCCAGAGGAAGGTTCCCAAATGAGCGTGGACCCTCCATGTGTTCAGAACCATAGAGAGTTGCACTGGTTTCTTAAAATTCAGAGTATGGGAAGGTCTAGTGGAAGCTTCCACATGTCTGTTAGGTGTAACTTCAAAGATGAAGTCTAGAGGTGGGACCTCAAACGAGCGTAGGCTCTCCACATGCCCTAGGTACAAGAAAGTTTCCTTGGCCATTGAAAAAGTATCAATATAAAAAGGACCAAGGAGAAGTCTCCACGTGTCTCTTTGGTGCACTTTGGATATGGTGCCTAAAAGTGGAGGCCCCAAATAAGCGTGGGCTCTCCACGTGTCTTAGCCTGGAAAATATGTTGAAAAGGTTTAAGTACCAATGGAAGGTTCCATGTCCCTAGTGTCTAAGAAATTTTCCTCCTCCATTAAAAATTCTAAGTATGGGAAAAACCAACAGAATTTTCCACGTGTCTCTTCAGCGCATTTTTGCTATGAAGCTCAAAATAAGGACTCCCAATGAGGTGTGGGACTTCTACATGTCTAGGGTTTGATAAAGTTACACCAGAAACTTGAAAATTCCAAGTATGGGAAGATCCAGCGGAAACCTCCACATTTCTCTTTGTTGTTTTTTCACAAGTAAAATTCAGGGGCATGTCCCCAAATAGGCGCGAGACCTCCACGTGTCCTGGGATTAAGAAAGTTACATCAGGCATTTGAAAAGTCTAAGTATAAAGAGGACCCAGCAGAATCCTCCACGTGTCTCCTTAGTGCAACTCCAAATGTCAAAATGAGAGGTGAATCCTCAAATGAGTGTAGGCCCTCCACGTGGAAAATATCTGAGTTGAAGTGGGCTTGGGGGTGCTTTTCACATTTTGTATCACTTAAAGAAATTGTTCATTTTTGGACAATTTGACCTACCTTCCCACTTTGAATTTTCAATGTTGACTCAAACATGTGACATTATTTGGTCCCCAGTAGAATCGCGGCTCATTTTATAAATTTACACCTTTTCACAAAAATTCTAAAATCTTCAAAATTCTCCAATGATCCATCTCTCCGCCTTTGGTGTAGACTCAACACGTGGCTTTATCTGGGAACTTGTGGGGCCGTACTTCACTTTTATACCTTACTCCTTTTTTTTCAAAACAAGGCTAAAAGTTCCAAAGTCCTCTAGCGACGCGCCTCCCCGCTATTAACTTGAAAAATGGCCACGTGTCCATATTTGGGGTCAAAGTAAGAAAGTTTTCTTTCTGCTTCATATTATTGAATAGCCAATTAGAAATTATCGGGGCCGTGGGACCAATTTCACATTTTTTACAATTGCGACAAAAGTGTCAAGTTCACCAAATAGACCCGTCATGCTGCATCCAATTAGAAAAGACCACGTATCTACGAATGTTGGGAAAGGATTTACAAAGGAGACAGTTATGGAAGACGCCCAACACTAAAAAAATTTCCCCGTGGAGATAAAAATGTAAATAATACCAAGGATCAATGTGATTCACGACCCAAGGAAAACACTAACAATGACAACCAAATGAAGGAGAAATCTTTCACGCATCCATACAAGGAGATGTAGAATACTTCAAACCATGCGAAGTGATAAATTTTGAATAAACAAGGTGAGATTAAATTGAGCACCAATAAGTAGTAACAACACTCTTTCTAGTATTTTCATCACTTATCTCTACCTAGTTCAGTCCCATATTATGTGGAAATCGACTAAGTTTTTTCTTCTCTATGTCTTGCTTAGGGTTTCATATTTTACATCTTAGTTTATTTATGTTATTGCTATATTTTATCATTTATACATCAATAACTATGAAATAATTAGAATTAATTAATTCAAATTAAATTAAATCACTAATCTTCTTAAAATATTAAAAAGATTGATTATAACAATGTCTCTATTCCTATGGAAGTTTGAGTTAGATCAAATCTAAAACCTGTTTGTGAAAAATTAAATCTTACTTTATATAGACAATTTGTGGGTAGTTTAATTTATTTAACTATTACTAGGCCTAATATATAACATGTAGTTTGAATTGTTTCTAGATTCATGTACTATATTTATGAGGACCATTTGAAAATGGAAAAAAGGATTCTCAAGTATATCAAAGGTATGATCAATTATAGTTTGTATTATTATTCTTGTGATGCTACAAATTTATTTTGTTATTGTGATTCTAACTAGGTTGGTGGTATTTTGGATAGAATTTATACTTCTAGATATGTTTTCAAGTTAGGTTTAGGTGTGATTAATTTTAGTAACAAGAAGTATATATATCTTCTACTGAAGGAGAGTAAAGAAGTGATATGGAAGTATCAGAGGAAGCTATGTCATTAAATTTTTTTTTTGATGAACTTCATATGAAAATAAAATTAATTACTCTTCTTCTATGTGAGATCTAAAGTTGCATTGTTCTTACAAACAATCTAGTTCAACATCAATGAACCAAGCATATCGAGATTCATATTTACTTCATTTGGGAGAAAGTTCTGAATATTGACATAAACCTAAAGTTTTGTTCTATTGAATATTAGGTTGTAGAAATTTTAACAAAGCCATTGTGTCCTACAATGTTATGAAAATATCACGCTATGTTGGGAATTTCATAATTTGGCTCAAATCATCATGTGGAATACCTTGATATCCACTTTTAAATCATATGATAATATGTTGTTTTTCTCAAGATATCATGTGAATGACTTTTATATTCCCCTCTGAATCAAATGAGAATATGTTGTTTGACTTAAATGATCATGTGAATGACGTTGATCTTCACCTTTGAATTAGATGAGCTATGAACTTTCATAGTTTTCCTGGAGGGGGAAATAATGAGGAATGAACATGTCTTATATGTTTTTTGCAGTGTCACCTCTTAATGGCATGATTATTCCAATTGTAAAATCCTTATAATATTTCCATTTTGTTTATTTAAACTATCACTTTATGTGAGTTTACTTGTAATACCAAGCAAAGCATTAGAAATGAGAGATTCTTATTTTATTAAAGGCTATTTAATCTTATGTAAGACTTCATATGCAATCAATTTATATCGATAACTATTGTTGTTCCTATGTACTATATTTTTTTATGAAATATGAGGAACAATTGCTTTGTGTCACATCTTCTTCAAGTCCACAAAATACTACATCAGTTTACTGAAGCTTTTCTAAAACTTGTTGAACACTTATGTATGTTCAGGGCTTATTTAAGTTTGTAGGATGTTTTAGTAGTATATCACGGAGTTGCAAAACTCGTAAAACATTGAAGTAGTGTACCCCGGAGTTACAAAGTCCGTATAAGAAATTTTTCATTACATTTTAAGCCTAAATCACTTATATGATTTATGGATTGTAATTACTTTTATCTAAAAAAGGTTATTCAACATATGTTATTTAGAACAAGATTTATATATTTGTATGCTAGCCTACATCTTCATGTGATGATTTATGGATTGTAATTCCTTTTATATAAAAAGGAAATTTTACATGTTTCCCTTTCTGAAGAAAATATATCGTTTTCTCTTCTTATTAATACTTGTTATAAAGTGCTTCTTCTTACTACAAAAAATTCATTAACTTTTCAAATTGGATGGTCTGATTTGAAAAGTTAAGTGTTTTCACAAAAATTTTGTAAGAGGGAGGAATTTATCTCAGAACAATGGGCAAAAGAGAATCATTAGAAATATTCTCTCCCAGGGCTAGAAGAGAAACCATCAATGTCGTAAATATTTACAATAAAGCCTCCACTTTCTTGTTTGGCTTGAATTTGAGTGTAAGCAACAAAATCTTCAAGTGTAAAATGGTATTCTTGTTTTGGGCCTCGTACATTGTGTTTAATTTATCCCACACTTATTTAACTTATTTTTCACCTCAAATGCAAGGTTGCACATAATCAAACACTAAGAAAAATATTATCAACTTGGCCTTCTGATTGGCCTTATCAAATTTACTTTGCTGAGTTGCATCATTTGCAGATCTAGCTACAAAACAATTCATAACCAGATAAATTTATTTAAACTCATTTTGCGTTCAAATTTATGTCTTCCACGAGGTGTAATTATTACCATAGAGCAGCTACGAGTTAAGTAATAATAATTTTGGATAATTATTTTCCTCTTGGAAGCACAACCACTGAGAGGGTGTGTGAATCAATGTGCAATAAAACTTTCATTCACTTAAACATTAGTCATTCATTAATCATTCAACAAATTAACCATTAACCATTAACCATTAACCATTATTCATGCATTCACGAAGAATCATAACCAAACATGAGAAATGAGAACACAATAACATCAAATATAAGTGGGAAAACTTAGAAGGGAATAAAACCCACTAAAAAAAATCCTTGTTATGAAAATTAATCAAAGTTAGTTTATCTCCAACCCAATAAGGATCACCAACCCCTAGGTTTAGTGATACTTCAACCCCATAAAGATCATCAACCCCTAAATTTAGTAGAGCACCAGCTTGACAAGGAGCACTAACCCCTAAATTTAGTAGAGAACCAACCCCCTAGATGACTTAGAACCAACTCATACATCTAAAAAAATCATCTTTGGAATGTTACCACAAGGACTAATGATGACTCTATTTGTCTCTCATTTCTTCTATCTTCTTCAAATATGCCTTCTTTGTTAACTCACTCAAAAATTTCTTCACCAAGTTGATTAGGTCATATGACATTTCTCTCCAATAGTATAACACCATATATAACTTCATAACACAATATATTCCCTTGTTGTATGGTCAAAATACCTCCTTTACTTATTTACTCTTCCCTTTTACACTTTTTCATCCTCTCTCTACTAAAAAATAGATCATCTTCACATGTTTATATACATGACTTAACCTTCTAATCCAACTAGGTCAGCCATGACCGGGAATAAATCATAATAAAAACATAATAAAATCATGAAAAAATCATACAAAATACTGCTTAGGTCAGAAATATCATCTACAAACTTAAAATCCCTTATTAGGACATAAGTAGGCCTAAAACACCCAAATTTCCCTCTTGACAAACTTAGTATTCTTGATCCAACATGACCTTTGGCAAACATATGAAGTCACTTAGACATAATTGATATGTCAAATCCATTCCTCTAACAAGCTTGAATCATATTTTATCATCATCTCATGTCATGAAGCAAGTCATTAGAACAATTGTCCTCACTAGACTAGTGACCTACAAAATTAGTCCTCAACGATGAACCCAAAACAAGTACTAAAACACTTAAACCATGAAAGTATGAAAAATGTATGGAAATATAATGAAATTGGGGTCATCAAAAAATTCATTAGACACCATCACTTATACTTTATGTTCCCAATAATACCTCTACAACTGGTTAACCAACAACTTCCATTTTACCCAAAAAACCAATCTTACTATATTAACTTCTAAAGACCTTATAAGGGATTTAAATTGATATGAAACCACTTCAGGAATGTATTATAGCTTCTCAATTTCCTCAAATATCAATTTATTGATTTTTTCTAATGAAAAACCTGAGAGTAAACATAACTTCTTTAGAAACATGTAGATTACTATGGGATCCACACATTGTTAAGACACCTAAAAACTACCTATAGAAATATGGAGGATTCCTCTACAACTTCAAATCATCATCAGTTGTCAACCAATCTATTTTAGGCCACTTAGAATAATATCTTTTCCATCGCTACTTAACTAGGGTTTAAGACAACCTTACCTTCATAACGATTGTTAATAAAGTTATGCCCCGTAATCCCTAAATTAATTTTTAGAATGTCATCTTAGGTCCATTCACCAAATACGATGAAAATTTTGGACTAAAATGTAGATTTCACACATTTCCAGGATTACAATAAATTCATTTTGACCTTGGTTTCACAATGGACTAAGAACTCAATAAAGGAAAAAAACAAAATATCTTACTAAATATTACAAACTGGAACCTAAAACTATCATCACACCTCTAGAAAAACCTGATACACCTTTCCCAAACCTAACCTTTACATCTCCTTTCTGCAATAAATGCAACGTATCTCATTAGACCACCTAAGGATTAAGACCAGGTCTAGTGTAGACCTAGAAAACATGTCCAAACCCTTAATACACACCACGAGAGACTTACAAGTGTCTCTAAACCTCATCCTCATGCTCTCCATGCCCTAAAGATACATAAACAAATTCTACATACCTGAGAACCATTGTGTCATACCTCATCATGCCGACTAGGTCTCCTTACTAAGCATATTGAACATGTTTACACCATCCACATTGACCACCTCATCACTTTGACACATTTTCACACCTACAAGAACCTTCAACATGCTTCATGACACAACACAACATCCATCTACCTATGTAACACCTCTACAAGTCACTATACCCACTTAAGACACCATGCTACAACATCAATGATACCAAATAATACAACACATGACATCAATGAATGACACTACCAATAAACCTTCATGTTCCTTACTCCTTTTGACATCAGTGACACTTATTGGCATTAATGAGGAAGCTAATTACCAGCAATCTCCCCTTTGTCATTGATGAAAATACCATTGATGGAAAACACATACAGCTCAATCTCACAAGGAATCATCTCATTCTACCCCTTTTGACATTAATGAAAAAGCATCATACTTTCAACAACATGTTTCTATTCTTATTTCATCATATTAGGGATCACCATTTGGTTGAAAACAACAACTAAATAAGATAAGTTCAATTTCACCTCTTCATCTTTGTTTTGACTCAACATACTTTTCTTTGGATTGAACATACTCCTCCTTTGGCATCTCATAAAGAACATAACTACATTCACTCAAAAGATACAAAAACATGATCATATATGTACTCTCTTTAAATACAAGTTTTTACAACAACTCAGAATTCCCCTTGAATCAATGCGCTCTTTCTCAAGAACATGAGACCATTCACCCACTCTTGATATCAATATATTAACAAATTCTTGACACCAAGATACTTATCTATTCATATATGCATGATCCCAAAAAAAATACCAAATATTACCAATATCAATAAAGTACTTACCTTTTTAGATGCCAACAATACTTCTCAGCTACCAATAATATCTTCAACCACTCTACAAGACTTAACAATCCTTCATGATACTACTAACATGCTAGAATCAACACACCTGCTCTTGAAGATCCTTAATATTTGCTCTCCTCAATTTCTTGATGGATTCTTGATACCATATACTATTTCGATTATGTCATGGAGATGTACTCATATCCCCCTTAGCTCATGCATCTATTACTTTGATGCATAGATACCAATTATATAAGCCTCACTTTGTTTTCCCTTTAACCTACTAGTATAGACCTTGAACCTTTGAATCATGCATAATGAGCTAGAAAAATCCCCCTTTGATCATACAAGGAATATCAAGAACCTTTTAGTTTTAATATACCTCATTTATGAGCCAAAAAAACATCACAACAACTACCATTTCCTGTTCATCACAGTTTAACACTAAGTATTCGCTTCATGTTTCAATATGACCTCAACCATGGTCCAAATCTCATCATGGCATCCATCTAGCACATAATTTTCAACAAGGAAAAACACATAGAACTAACTATCTCTCCCTATGACATACACACTTTTTGAGCCAAACACAAGAATCAAGCTTCTCATATCAGTTTACCTTCATGATACATCCTTCATGATACATACCTCAGAATATTGTTTACCATGTCTAAATTAGCATACTCTGTCAATTAGGACTAATTTCATGTCTTCCCACACAAATTTATGGCCATCAATCTCATAATATTCTTTCATAACTTCTAATGAAGTGTAATACATCATATAATATGACCCAATACTCAACCTTTCATGTTAAATACCTCTGCCTTGGTCCTAAGACATTCAACTCTACAAGCTTAATTCAAAGAACAAACCACACCCAAATTTATGAGAACTCTTAACTTTTATTCAAATTTATACCCTCTAAGACACATTTAGGGTCATCTTCATATCCAAAAAGATACATATTGGTCTTACAGACCCATTTTGTGCACTTCAAGGTTTCAGACCCATAGTAGATCTTAAGACAATCTTAATTTCTTCACACTCTTCAAAATAGTCAAATTGCTTGTTTAGTTTTGGATAGTGGTTGCAATAACCACATGTGTGGTTCAGTATAAATGATTTAAAGCATGGATGAATTTTCCATATCAAATATAAACCTAGTTAATGATGACATAGTTACATTCATAGGAATGGAAAAAATAAACATAATAACAAAAAATGGAGAAAATAATGACATAAATGATGTGTATTGTGTCCTATGTTTGAAACACAACCTTATGAGTATTGGAAAACTTGTTAAAAAGGGTTACATGTTCTATTTTTTAGAATAATGCATATATGATTTTGGATAAATATATGAGTGATAAAATAATTTCCAATGAAAATATTAGTAAAAATGGAATGTTTCCACTAAGGATCTAAATTGATTTTCCATAGAATGAATCGACACCCTCAATTCCCTCATATTCCCAAGTTCTCTCCATCGGGAGTACTAATTTGTCTCTGCAAAATTCAAAATTCTTACATGGCCTAAATCTCGCCATAGCAAGTACTCAAAATTTAAAAAAAAATTAAAAAAATCCCCTTGTCAAAGTCTTGCCACACAAAGTAGCGGAGATGACCCCATAGTCATGCACCCTAACTTTAGGGGCATATAAATATATGTAGGGGTCTTGTTAGCATAAAAACATTATATCATCCTTTAATGTATCATCATGCCACATCAGCATTTTCATTTTGCATGTTTATTTAGAGAAAAAAATTAGTTTTTGAATTGATTTAAAATTAAAAAAAATAAAGCATTTGAAAGAGGTACCAATGACCGAGTGACCTATGTGTCACATATTCATTGGCTCTTAAAAATGACATTAATCAAAAAGTGAACTATTAGTCCTTTTTTTCAAAAACATATGGTGAAAACCAATGCACATGTTTTGTTACATACACAATGATGGGGTCATCTCCCCTACTCATGTTAAAAAAAATCCTCTTCTTCTAAATCTCGCCCGCAGCGAGTACCCAAAATGGGTTTTTTGAATACCACTTCAAAAAATGCCTTTATATACAATTACAAATGTAATTACATCTAATGTATCAATTTCATTTACTGAAAACTATTCTTTCAAAGCTTCCAGCATTACTTAGAGTTACACCTTTGTCTGAGCACTTATTTGACCCAAATGCCAACGTGAATGTTATTCCCATAAGACTCATGTAGGAAACATATGATGTATACCATTTTCATGTTTCAAATCCCTCAATTCCCATTGGAGTGACATGATTTTTAGATTCCCTGAAACCTTTAAACACAACATATGCCAATGGATGAGAAGTTTTTGAAGCGACATCTTCATGTATATTTCTCACTCACATAGAGTTGACCTATTCTTCATTTTTATCCAAGTTGACATACCCAAGCTCCTACTCAATATTAATATACCCCAAATTCAATCAATGCCACTAACACCAAACCCCTAGGTATTAGGACAAAAACATCATTTCAATGGTCAAAGTCACTAAAGGCCCACACAAATAACCATAATTAGCACATAGAAATCTAGTGGGTTCCATGCTTTGGACCAATGAGAAAATAAAAATAAATTAATATTTTTTTATTAATTTTATTTATATTAAATTTATGATTGGTCCAAATCATGAGACCCGCCAATTTTGTGCATGTTGGATAAGGATAGTTGGCCCACACATTGGTCATGAGAAAATGCCACCTCTTCTGGAAAAATCATTTTCTCAAGTAGTCACTATAGCAAAAAAAAAAGATTTTTTTTCAGTGAAAATTGTTAAATACTCACTGAAGAGAGAACTAAAAATGCATTCAATATTTTGTCCCAAGATTAATCTTGAATTTTTTATTTGATATTAATCCATTTGAGTTTCAATGGTCTTAATTTATTGCATAGAAAGAATAGGGTACATGGATTTTCATACATTGAGTAGGCTAGTAAAACATGTGAAAGTTGTATTTGTGCGAAGCAACATAGAGAAACCTTTCCAATAGGAAAATATTACAAGGAAATAGGTCCTCTTGATCTTATATATTAAAATTTATGTGGAAATATGTAAGCATAATAAATATAAAAAGTCTTTATTTTCTAACATTTATTGGTGATTTTAACAAAAAATGTTAGGTATATATTCTAACATTGATTGAGTTAGTTGAATTAGTACATGATTAATTTTTTTATAGAAAGAGTATGTGGAAACCACATCCATTGCATGTCAAGTAGTTTAGATGTTCAAAGTTTTTTTCAAACTTAATGCATAACATTGGACCATCTCTCAAGCTGTGGGACTTGCAAAACTTGAGATGGACCTCCAGAGAAAGATAGTTCTTGTTCCTAAACTACCTACCCACAAGCTACTCTAGTACAAGAAAAACCTATCTATCCTAATCTAACCATCCAATGAGATAGGGAAAGAGAGAGAGTGAAAGAGATCCTACACTAACCCGGTGATACACTAGAAAAGGAAGTGACTGATTATAGATCTGACTACCTGAAGTGGAGAGAGGTGAGAAAAGGAGAGGATGGACAGATGCATCATAGAGAAAAGATAGAATTTCACACAGAACACCGCTTCAAAACCCATTAAACATGGCTTCTCAAAAACCTGCAATAGACATAATAGTATGCAAAATACACCCTATAATGATGAGAGGCAAGGAGAGACAATAATATATGCAAAGGATGCACAAGATGCATCACAAAACAGATTTATTGCTCCATAAGTCACATAGTACAATCATTAGTGGGAAAGAGGCAAGAAAATTCCATTACAGAGCCAAGAGAGGAAGCTTAAACTCCACATTCTACCCCTAAGGAAGAAAGAGAGAGAGGGGCGGGAGAGAAACAATGACCAACCCCTTGAAAAATGCCCCTCCTTTACAATATATAGAAAGAATAAAGAGAGAAAGGAGGGAAGAATTTGAACTCTTCTCCAACCACCCCTCGAAGAGCATTGAATCCACCTACCATAATGAAGAGTCTTATAACACCCATGCCCCCATCACTATCCCTTATTGGGAAAGAAAGAAGCCCATTCTTCATCATGGTGGAAGGTGGGAGACTTGACAGCCTTCAAAATGGTGGACGGAAACATTAATGGAGGCAAGTGAGAAGTTGGCACTGAGAGCTTTCCAAAAAGTCCTCTCCCACCCAAATTTGAGTTTCCAATAGAAATATATGGTTATCTAAAGATTACGGTCTGAAGCTCACAATATTTAAAAGATTCTATCCATGTAAGACCCACCTGGCAACCTCGTACATCATGAAGATTTAGCCCCTTCCTTTGACTCTTGAAATTTTGTCGGACTGAAATGTGGTGGATTTCATGGGATCCTTAGTTTCCTTTGTATTTTTCCTGAGTCTCTCCTGTTGGGGGAAACAATGTGCCCAGCTTAAGACACGTGGAGGCTTTGCGTTCATTTGGAAACTACCCCCAGATTTTTCTTTTGAAGTTGTGCAGACGAGACACGTGGAGGCATCTGCAGGATTTTGGAATTTTCAACATTTGCCCTTACCTTTTTGGAATCTAACCATGTGGTGGGTTGACACTCATTTTTAGAGTACCTTTTGGGCCATGCCTTTGGAGTTGTACCATTAAGACACGTGGCACCCTCTGCAGATCTACCCTATTTCTTTATGTTTTGGCTAAGTCCCTTTTTTCAGAGGAGGCTTTATGTCTAACCCGGGACACGTGGAGGCTCAACACACATTTGGGAGCCCGCTCTGAATTTTACTTTTGAATTTACGTCATTCTGACATGTGGCTCCATCCACTGGCCTGCCTCTGCTTAGACTATTCAATGGCCAATTCTACCTTTTCAAGCACTAGACACATAGAGGGCCAACGCTTGTTTGAGTCTCTACTTTGGATCGCACCTTTGAATTTGCACCAATGAGACATGTGGCACCATCTACTGGATCTTCTATACTTATCTGATTTTGGCCTATTGCCTTTTTGACTTCTGTTGGACCCTAGACACATGGAGAGCTGGTGCTCATTTGAGTCTCTGCTTTGGGTCTCACTTCTAAAATTGAGCTGATGAGGCACGTGGAGGCTTCCGCCAACCCTTCTATACTTACTCGATTAAATGGATGGATATGTCCCCTTTTTTTGGACCTCAGACACATGGAAGCTCTGCGTACATTTGGGAACCGGATCTAGATTTTAATCTTGAAGTTGCGCCAAGTTGACGCGTGGCTCCTTTCACCGGTCCCAGACTCTTCAACAACTGATTCAAACTTTTGAGGCTCTAACCATGTGGCATGTTAGCACTTGTCTGGGGGATCACATATTTCTTCAACCCTTGAAGGTGCATTATTGAGACAAGTGGAGGCTTCTGCTAGCTCTTCTATACTTCGCCGTTTTGGGCCCACTTTGTCTCCCTTTCAATTCTGACCATGTGGCAATTTTGTGCTGGTGTCGAGACTACCCCTTGGGCTTAACCTTTGGAGTTTCTCCATAGAGGCATGTGGCCCCTTCGTGGATCTATGTCTTTCCATTTGGTGACAAGACTCCATGGGCTCGTGGGCCCGCACTTAAAAACTGTGCTATTTTGTGAAAAGTGAAAGAGTTCCAAAACACCCCGCAAACCCACCAACCCGAATTTACACTTGGGAAAAATTTCCTCCGCTGCCCCGTAGACCTGATTTTGGAAAAATAAGACATCCCTAGGCCTGCTGGCCCACTTTTTCCTCTTTTGACAAAAAGACATCTCCAAGCCTGTCGGCCCGCTTTTGGCAAAATTTCCTTCCCAAGCTTGCCGACCCACCATTTGCAAAATATGAGGAGTTAGAAGGATTTCTTTATATTTATGGAAAGGGGAAGAAATTTCCTATCCAATGGAAATGCTTTCAAGGGACCTTAATTGCTTAAAATATGTAAAAATTCAGATTGAAGCAAAAAAGGGTAAAAATAGTGTTAGTTGACCCAAAAATAAGTGTGATCTTATTTGGTCAACAATAACTTTATATTTAAAGGGTTCTCTTGCTCTGTTTTCATAAATAATCCTGACATGGCCAACTAGGAAAAATATAAGGATGAAAAATAGCTATAAATAACCCTAAAGAGGTGAGAAATTAAAACAAGAATCGGGAGCCCTAGGTGGGACCAGGGCACCCCAGTACAGGCCTGGGTGCCCTAGTTTAGTCTAAAATGGTGGGACATTGATGAAATATTTGGGCATGTATATGAAAATACATGGGAAGTATGAAATAAAAGGTGGAAATAAGATGGCCAAAAGGTGGAATTAATTATTAATTTCTTCAGTTGAGAACCTTTTAAATAGTAGAATGAGATCGTGTTAAATAATGCTTAAAGTGCATGATTTTATGAATACAAAGAGATAACTAAGCTAAACTATAGTCCATACTGCCACCTACTCTACGTTAGGTAGTAGGGTCCATATTTGTTTTCATTCCCCCCTTATTACATGAGTGTTTACATATGTACTCCCTAAACAGTCCAAATTTCCCCTTTTCAAGGGATTTGGTGAGTATATCCACCATGTGTGCATTAGTTGGGTAGTGCTAGAGTTGGATGTGGTGGTTTAAGACTTTCTCTTGAATTTAGTGAGATTTTACCTTAATATGTTAGACCCTTTCATGAAAACTGGGATTCTTCACAAGCTTCAACACACCCTAATTTTCATAATGAATAATAGGTAGATTCTCTTCATAAATGCTCATATCATTCAATATGTGACACAACCATATCACCTTACGCATATCTTCATGTATGGCACAATACTCTTCCTTAGTGGATGAAAGTGATACAATATTTTTCTTCTTACTGATCCTTCAGATCAATCTAGATCTGAGATGAAATATGTATCCTGACATTGACTTTGTATCATCAACAAATCCATCATATCTTGACTCAGCATATCCTTACAAGAAGAAATATGTTCTTCTTGTTATTCCAAACCATATTAATGTGTAACTCAGACATATCTCAAAACATGCTTTGCTGCAACCAAGTGACATTGTTATGGCTCCTACATGAATTTAGAGATATAGCTCACAACATAACATATGTCTGGTCTAGAGTAGGTCAAGTAGATGCGACTCCCAACAAGATATGTATAGAGAGTTTCATGCACTTGAGCCAAGTCCTAGAATCAAGAGAAATATAAAAATTGTTCCATGTGTGTTGAAAGAGGTTTACAATCTGGTATTTTTTAATTTTCCAAGAGTGTTTTGGCATATTTTGATAAGGAGATAAATATGTGATTTTATTTCTACCATGTCTACAAGCCAAGATAGTAATGGAGTAACCCCAAGTCAGTCATTTTGAAGGATATTTTGAGGTCATTCCTTACAATATCAACTTGATCTTATCAATATCCAGTTATTATAAGATCATCGATATATAAAACAAGAATGGTGATTTTGGTTCCCACCTTCTTTATGTACAAGTTAGAATATAAGGGAGTACAAGTGAAACTGTGCTATAAAACATGATCATCTATCTTGATGTACCATGCCTTAGGAGCTTATTTTAGTCCATACCTTGATTCGATGAGATGACTTACCTTTTGATAATGTTTTCGATCAAAAAATCCTTCAGGTGGGTCATGCACACTTCTTATTTGAGATTACCATTAAGGAAAGTACTCTTGACATCCATCTACTAAAGTTTTCATCCACTTTGTGTTGGAAGTGCACATACAATCCTTATGGTCTTGATCTTCTCAGTGGGTGCAAAGGTTTCTTCATAGTTGTAGTACCCACTTTCCTTTGACACCTTTTGTTGCTAATCATGATACTGCTAATTATACTATAGACATAGTTATGGACCTTATTATAGTATGATTATAGATGTTAGATAATGGGTTATTGTTGACTTGATTCAGTTATGATGATGATTATTAGATACACTTTGGATATTGATGATGGTTTACTATTTGACATGATTATTTAATGGATGTTGTGCAGACTTGTGATATTTGGATAGTGTGAGTAGAGCTAGAAATAGAAATTATTGGATGATGATATAAGTGTTGAGTAAAATTGAAAATGACATTGTTATATTGCTTTGATGTTGTTGTGATTCATATATCTAGATGATTTTGGTAAATATATTTATACTAGTTTGGATGTTCTGATATTGCAAATGACACTGCTAGATTGCTTTGATGTTGTTGTGATTCATATATCTAGATGATTTTGGTAAATATATTTATATTAGTTTGGATGTTCTGATATGGCCACAAGGCTGAAGGAGGTATTTGTGTTTTACAAGTTTAAAATATCACATCAAACATCGGGGGATTAGAGACCAACCACATTGGAATACTAGCTGAATTCAACAAGGTCACCATGACAACTAGTATTTGTTTGTGTGTGTTTGTGTGTGTTAGGGATTCCCATGGGGGGGGGGAACCTTTAATTGTGACCAAGGGGTTTTATGTCTTTTCTTTTATTTTGGTCCCTTTGATTATGCTTGCATCTGTTTATTTTGTGATGCTTTTACCCCTTTCATTAATTATTAAATGGTGTGTAAATTTTGTGAGTAATCATATTGTTAAAATAAATAAATCAAATATGTCATAATAAGGTAATTAATGAGAGTTTTGGCCATGATTTAAAGTGATATAAGTATGTGTAAGAGATATGTACGTGATGTGTGAATTGAATTTTTAGTGTGAAACACTCCACCTTCTTGGAAATTTGAAATTGTCCTTGGCGGCTGATTTTGGAGGCTTGTGGGACAAGTTAAACTTATCACATACGTCTTAAATTTAATTACCAACCATACCTACGGTTGGGGAGTTGAGATTATAATTTTATAATGCTTTTTGCAAAGGCATATTGTAGGTTTTAATTACACTTTTCTTACATGATTTAATCTCAATACTTTGGGGTGTGGGGTGGATTTGAGTGTGTAAGTAAACTATCATATTATTCACCCACCTATTTATTATGCATTAGAGAATAAAGTTGACTTTTGGGTTGGGGTTGAAGATGTGTGATATGGCATCCTACGTGGATCTGCATCATCCTCTTCCCTTCCCTCTTCTATAAAATTCAAATGGCTTGCCATGTTTTGGGGTTGCTTCATTTTTAGAGACTTTATTCTTGGGCAAATTCCTTGTTGTTTTGGGAGCTCTTGCTTTGAAGATTTTTTTTTTTTTGGAAATATAGTTGCATGCTTGTGCTTGGCTGTTTTGGATTGCTTGCATTGGGATAAATCTTGTTGTTTTGGAACTTGGAACAACTCCATCATGGAGAGGTAGGAGCTTGACTCTTGAAATGCTCTTCTTTTATGAATGTAACTGTTAATGTATGAATGTTTTGGCATGTTTGTGGGCTGTTTTGTAGATTTCCTAGGAATGGTGTAGGAGAAGACTATGGGGTTATATTTTTTGGGAGGCACAAGTGTGTTTTAGGGAGGCATAAGGGTGGAGGGAGTTGGGATTTGGGTTCCACCTTACAAAGAAATACCTTGCATTTTTTTACTCGTTATGGGGTGCCGTAAGAGGTTTGGTAGGCATAAGGAAATGTGAGGACTAAGGGGTATTTGGGGGAGGCATAAGGGCATGTCAAGGATTTGATATGATATGATATATATATATGTTTTTGTGTGTGTGTGTGTGTGTGTGTTGGTGGTTTGTTCTTAGGTGGTGATACCCATTTCCCCTTTGGGAGGCATAAGCAACATCCCCATAGTTTCTTTCTCCTTTGGCTTGGTTGATGAAGCCTCAGTAATTTTTGTCATGTTTTAATATAGTTGAAAACTACATTCTATTTTGGAATGTGTTTTATTGTGATTATGTTGCTTGAGTGTTTGTGGAATCCTGTTGTTGCCATGAGTTGGATCACATCTTTTATTGCTTTGTGGTTGGGGCTTGGGGGCCAATTAATAAGGATGGATTCTTCTCTTCATTGAATGTCTTGGTTGGGTGGAGAGTGTTGCCTTTCCCCTACTTTTGTTGTGATCAAATTGGAAGAATGAGAAATATGCATGTTGTTGTTCTGGAGCTAAGATAAAGACAATTTGACAATCCCTTGTGAAATGAAATCTTATTGTAGCCCCTTTCCCACTAGAATTGGATTATCTGTGTATTCATTATAATGGAAAGATACTTTGTATTGGAAATGAAATTGGAAATTTGAAATGTAAAAGAGTTATACTATGTATTCTGTTTTGGAAAGAATGTGAAAGAATGACACGTGTTTTGTATGTTGTATTGTGAAATCAAATGGAAAGGAGGTTGTAAGAGTTACATTTGAATTAATGGAAGTGTTTGCCTTGTTCATATGATGTTATACCATTGGAAATCTATATTTAACATGTTCTCTGAAATCCCTATTTGGAAAAGAGGAAAAGTGTAACACGCGAGAAGAAAATGTAATATTCTGCCTTGTTTATATATATATGATTTTGGAAGGAATAAAAGAAGGATGTTACAAATTTCTCTTTTGTAATCAATAAATGATGTATCACCTTTCTCAAATTACACTGTGGCATTGAATCTGATCTTTTAAATGTAATTGAAATCTATGTTTGAAAGAAATAAATGCGTATACAGGAAATGTAATACTCTATGATGGAAGGAGACAATGTTTTATTCAATGCATGTGTAGAAACAAATATAGCAAGCCAAATATATAGGCTACGGGAGGAGAGAAGGAGAGAGGATAGTTAGATAACTATCCACAAACAAAAAAACTAACAGTGTATTAGAATATTAAGTAGCATTTAGCTAATGCACTAACATTCCCCCCCTTAATACATTGTTCTTACAAATGTACCCCCTAAACAAATCAAAATTCACTTTTCCTAGAGGCTTGGTGAGAATATCTGTAATTTGAAAATTAGTAGGGTAGTACTGGAGCTGAATTTGGTGGTTCAAGACCTGTTCACGAATGTAGTGACATTCGACCTCAATATGCTTTGTTCGTTCATGAAAAACAGGATTCTTCACAAGCTTCAACACACCTTGATTTTCGAAGTGAATGATAGGATATTTCTCTTCAGGAATCCCTATATCTACAAGAATGTGACGTAACCAAATTGATTCACACACAGCTCCTTGTGCGGTGCGGTATTCAGCCTCAATGGATGAGAGAGCAATAACAGTTTGCTTCTTGCTAATCCACGAGATAGGTCCAGATCCGAGATGAAAAACATACCCTGAAGTGGATTTCCTGTCATCAACGGATCATGCATAGTCCAAGTCTGTATATCCTTGTAAGAAGAATTAAGTGTTCTTCTGATACTCCATACCAAAGTCAACTATACCTCATACATATCTCAACACATGCTTTGTTGCTATCTAATGACATTTCTTTGGCTCCTGCATAAATCTAGCGAGATAGCTCACTGCAAAGCATAAATCTGGCCTGGTATAAGTCAAGTAAATGAGACTCTCCACAAGCTTCCTATAGTGAGTGCCATCTACCTGCGGTGAATCCTGGAATCTAGATAATTGCAAACCTTTTTCCATAAGTGTGGAAATTGGTTTATAATTTGACATTCCATACTTCTCCAGGAGTGTCTTGGAATATTTCATCTGGGAGATGAAGATATGATTCTTCTTCTACCATATCTGTAAGCCAAGATAGTAGTGAAGTATCCCCAAATTAGTCATGTCAAAGTATTTCTTCAAATCATTCTTTACATCATCCACAAGATTGTCAGAACTTCCTGTGATCACAAGATCATCTATGTACAAAACCAGAATAACAATATTTGTTCCTACCTTCTTAATATACAAATTTGTATCTGAGGGGCTATAAGTGAATCCATACTGTAATAAGTGATCATCAATTTTTATATACCATGCCCTAGGTGCTTGTTTGAGTCCATAAAGTGACTTTATCAAATGACATACCTTATGTGGTTGATGCTCGTCTACAAACCCTTCAGGTTGGGCCATGTATACTTCTTCTTTGAGATCACCGTTTAGAAAATCACCCTTGACATCTATTTGCTGAAGTTTCCATCCATTTTGTGTTGTCAGTGCACAGACAACTCTGATGATTTTGATCTTCGCAGTGGGTGCAAAGGTCTCGTCATAGTCAATTCCTTCTTGTTGAGCATAACCCTTTGCAACAAGTTGTGCTTTATGTTTTTCGATTGAACCATCTACCTTATATTTTGTTTTGAAAATCCATTTGCAGCCAATGGATTTCTTACCTGGAGGTAGATCGACAAGTTCCCACATCCAATTCTGAAGTAGGGAATCATATTCAGCATCCATAGCCTATTTCCACTGTGGTTGGTATAATGCCTCATGAACAATGTCAAGTTCGGTGCTATCAACAATTAAACTCATGAGTGCAAAATTTACTTCATGTCTGGCTTGACTTCATGTTTTGACTCCTGTAGAAGTACCTGGAAGTGAGTTCATGTGTGCATCCCTAATAGTATTCTGGACCCATTTCGGATGTTGGTGTTGTTGTTGCTGATGTGAAGATGTGTTGTCCAGTGTGCCTAGATCAAAGAACAAGTCTCCACTCATCTCTTCTTCTCTCTAAGAAGAATCATCTTGCCCATCATCTGGATGTGTGATAAATCTATGTGACGAGGTCGGTACTCGGATCTTCATTGTGTGGCAGAGAGTCAAAGGATGACTCATCACACACCACATCTTGACTCTCGTAGATTTTCTTCATCTCAGGATCCATGAGACGATATGCCTTTGAGGCAGTACTATACCCCAAGAAAAGACTTGGCAGTGTCTTTGGATCGATCTTCTTCCTTTTCTCATATGGAACATGCATATATGCAGTACAACCAAAAACTCTCAAATGATGAATAGAAGGTTTACAACCAGTCCATACCTCTTCCATTGTCCTGTTCTGTAAGATCTTCGTGGGTGCTCATTTGAGTAGATACACTATTGTCTGGACTACTTCTACCCAAAACTGATCCTCCAACTTTGCGGTGGAGAGAATACAATGAGCCATCTCCATGACAGTCCTGTTGTGTCACTCATAAATCCCATTCTGTTGGGGAGTGTAGGGTGTAGTCAGATGTTGTTGAATGCCATGCTACTTCAGGTATGATAAGAACTTCTTGTATACAAATTCCCCCCCTGGATATGAGTGGAGGAGAAAGAGAGGCTTCCCATACTACCTGGTGGCTTGCTGGTAAAAGGTTTGGAAATTGGCAAATTCCTCACTCTTCTTCCAGAGAAAATATACCCACATTTTCTATGAGTAATCATCAATGATGAGCTAGAAGTATTCAAAACCTTGGAAGCTAGTTTGGAAGGGTCCGCACAGATCGGTTTGTAAAACCTGAAGATGCTTTGTAGAATGATAAGAGATCTGTTTGAATGGACCTCTGTGTTGTTTTCCCACAAGACATCCCGAGCAAACAGGTAAGGAATGGGAGAGTGGAGGAAGCCCTCTTACCATTTCCTTGGCACTGAGCTGACATAGAGCCCCGACAGAAAGATGACCATATTGAAAGTGCCATAGTGCAGTGGACTCCGCTGTTGAAGCAGAGAGAGTAATGTTAGATGAAGTGACTGCATCTAGTGTAAATCGATGGCCCTTCATAAATTCTTGAGCAATAACTGAGTCTCCCTGGGAAATGATGCAGGATTTGACCCCTTTGTCAACAAAGAATTCAACCTGCATTCGATGATTAAGAAGTTGAATCACAGACAAGAGATTTGAGATCAGACTTGGAACATATAGCACCTTCGTCAGTGTACATCTTCGTGTCCCAAGAGGAATGATGACATCACCAATCCCCACCGCAATATACTCCTGATTATCTATGATGGTGATCCGATCTCCAGTGGGCTGGTTACTCAGGGTATGTAATAACTTACTATTGCCATTCATGTGTTTACTGGCACCTGAATCAATCAACCAGACACTTTCTGATGGCTGCAAAGTTTGTGAGACTAGGACAATTTCCGAATGAGTTGTGTCTGGAACCTCTTCATCAGAGGTGGCATCCTGCTGAGTAGCAATGTGACCCTTCTACCTCTAATTATGAGCACGCCATTAGGATTTATTAGAATATCCTTGTCCAGAAGTGCTCTCTTCGCCAGAGTTTCCATACTTGCGACCGTTATAATAAAAATTCACAGTCATGTGCATATCCGTGGACCAAATGTGGCACCATCGATCCGCCTTGTTGTTCTGCTGCTTCTGGGGTGGCCGCTGAGAAGGTTGTTGCTGAGGATGAGAAGGTTACTACTAAGGATGTTGATTCTGATTCTAGTGGGTTTACTGCCCTTTCCGAGGCTTGTTGCTATGCTTTTTCCTCGTGATGAGAGCCTTGTCTTCAAAGGATTCTTGAACATTCTGAATGGCTTCTTCCTGCCTGAGATAATTCACCAGTGTGGAAAAACTCACCTCCTGTTGAGTGATGGTCAATGTGGTGATCAGTGTCTGAAATCAGGAAGGAAGAGCTTGTAAGGTGAGCAGGACTAGCAACTTGTCGTCCACCGGTTCACCGAGAGCAAAAAGTTCTACATGTAACTCGATCACACGGTGCAAGAAGGCTTTGACTGATTCGCCATCATGCATACTCATCGTGTGAAGTTTTGTCTAAAGATGTAACTTCGTTGTCAGATTCTTGGCTTCATAGATAGTACACAACGCGGTTCATGCCTGAGAGGAATTGGTTGCTTCCCGAATGTAAGGTTGAACCTCATCAGAAAGGCTCAGGGTGATAAGAATTAGTGCTTTTGCATCGGCCTTTTCATACTTAGCCAATAGATCAACGTCTGTGGGAAGGGCATCTTTTCTAGAAACGATCCCCCAAAGACCTTAAAATTGAAGAATCGTCCACATCTTGGTTTTCCATGTGGTGAAATTTGGCCCTTTCAAGAGTTAGGCATTGAATAGCAATATTTTTGGAGCAAACATTTTCAAAGACTCAAAATTGTATTTTATTTATTTTTCAAAAAATGGTTACAATGCTTACTGAAGGAACCTATCCTAAAGATGGGCCTTATAGACTCATGCAGTGATACATGGATGCTCCTGTGGGCATTCTACTTCACATTCATCATATTCATCATAGCCACGTTCAAGTTCTGCATGAATCCACTGTGCTTGACATCAAACTTTGAACCAAAAATACTTCAATAGTCCTCGACCCACAATCTCGTCAAAGAGAATATTCCCAGTGTTGCGGAACTCATTGACCAAAGAAAAGAACAGTCCAGTGGTGCCTTCATTTTTTCTCAATGCCCAAACATTCAGTGCATTGCTCGCGGTGCTTTCTGCATTTGAAATTTGCAACATACGTAGGCTGGTAATTTACAGGATTTGCTGGAGTTCACTGTAAAATTTGTTTACTGCAGGTCGCTACAGACTAACATCCACTTCTCCAAATAGGAAATAGGTTTCCACGTTGCAAGTCTCCATAAACTGATCCACGCCAATACCAAGAAATTTCTCTTGCGTTAATGTCAGGTCTGAGATCTTCACGTAAATGTCTCTAGGTCGCCGCACTGACGAGATGTGGGATTCTCTGATATTAATGATGGTAGAGATAGAATATATATCCTACTATCAAGTTTTTCCAGCAACAGCCAAAAACAAACACTCCACGCTCAGCAAATTCTCCTGCTCTTCCATGCTGCAAATTGCCTCTTCACGCCAAGCAGGTCCAATGATAGCAGACAAAAGAACAACAGTTCCAATGAAAGGAAATTCAGCAGTCTC
Source organism: Taxus chinensis (assembly GCA_019776745.2). NCBI lineage: Eukaryota > Viridiplantae > Streptophyta > Pinopsida > Cupressales > Taxaceae > Taxus > Taxus chinensis. Next base: position 681,238,359 of record CM034148.1, read on the forward strand.
CACGCAGGATTAACCTCATGGCTCACCTCCTTCAGCGCTACAGGTTTCAAACGCCACTCTCACTTCACGACAGATCGTTCGCCAGGGAATTACAGTCTCCAGAGGCCACTTCCTCTAAATTTGCATGCAGGCCAAGGATAGAATGCTATTCTGATACCAATGATGGAAGGATACAATGTTTTATTCAATGTGTGTGTAGAAACAAATACAAAAAGCCAAATATATAGGCTTCGGGAGGAGAGAAGGATAGAGGATAGTTAGATAACTATCCACAAACAAAAGAACTAACAGTGTATTAGAATATTAAGAAGCATATAGCTAATGCACTAACACTCTGTCTTTTGAAATATGTCAAAATTTGAAATCAGAGATGTATTATAGTTTTTGAATAAGTTGAATTAAATCAACTGAATGCATTAGATTAGGTTTGGAGCACATTATAATACTTAGAAGAAGAAAATGGCAAATAGACCTTTTTAAATTTTGAACTCTATCTTGTTTTTCTTCCAATTGAAATTTATTTAATCCCAAATGCTCAGACCAAATCTATAACAAAGGAATAAAAAATGAAAAATTAATTTAGGCATAATAAGATCTAACCGAATTCATCTAGACATTAACACTTAAGGAAATTTTTATAGAACTTAGCAAAATCAGGCTCAAACCGTTTTGCAGTCGTGCTGTTGTCCATAAATGTAAATGTTCAAATTGCAAATCAATCAGACAAATTGAATCTTGAAATATCTCCTAAATTCACCTAAGAACAATTTTCCATGTTGATTTGACATGTTGAGAGAGGGACAAGAAAAAATTTAACAAATTTAACAAGTTAAAATTTTCCAGTTTGCACTGTAAAAGCCTGCAGGTCGTTTTCTTGAAATTGACCCCTTAAACTTTATCAAAATTTGAAATTAATTATACTTGATTAAAGATGATGTCGTGATATTTTTAGAAAGTCCTTGTTTTCCCAAAACCGAGCTCTCTATCAAAAGTTATGGCCTTCTGAAGTTTTTCTTCCTTGGCGCCAAAAAAAAAATTGGGCAAAATTTCCTTGGCGGGTCTGTGGGCCCGAATTTTTCCCTTAGCTCTTAGGAAATTTTTTAGGAAATTTTTTCTAATTTTCCCTGCCACCCCACCAACCTACATCCAATCAGAAGCTGCCATGTTGCACCATGAGGCGTCGGCGGAGGGGCGGATCTCTTTTTAAATTTAGCCCTCCCGGAAATTTTTGGGAAAATTTTCCAAATTTTCCCTACCGTCCGCCAGCCCGCGGCCAACCAGGATCCACCATGTGGCATTACAAGGTGCCGGCAGAGATGTGGGTGAATGCTATTCTCTTAGCCCTTCGGGGCGTTAAGCTAATTTTCTCCCCGCCGCCCTTCCTTCCCTGCATTGGCTTAGGAGATGCCACATGTCCCTTGTGGACTTGCGGGAGTGAGGACGTAAAGTTGGCTTTCGCCCCATGCGGGAATATTTTTCAAAATTTCTCCCACTACCCTGCTCTCCCCGTGCTGACTTGGGAGGTGCCACGTGTCCCTAGTGGAATTGCAGACCCACGGGTGTGCGGGTGAAAAGTTGTTTTTTTTGGCCCGTGCAGGAAATTTCCAGATGTCTCCCCATGGCACGCTGACCCGCCCTTGGGGAAAATTTTCACCCCTGGGCCCGTAGGCCTGCTCTTGGGGAAAATTTTCACCCCAAGGCTCATCGGCTCATAACTCGAAAAATCTGAGGAGTTAGGAGACTTCTTTATATCAATGGAAAGGTGAGGAAATTTCCTATCCAATGGGAATACTTTAGGAAATTTTTGAATGCGTTAAGTTTGAGAAAAATTAAGTTGAACCTTTAAGCATGTTAGAGAGTGGGTATGGTGAGGAATTAACCTCTGAACCTTATTGTACCTTCTAACCCTAAACTCTAGACCTTATGATCTCTAATAATTGTTAATAAAGGAAAAGTATGTTCTAGTGAATTAGAATTGTTCTGGAACTTGTTAGTGACAGTTGTTGCCTTATAACCTGGTTGTAGACTCTTTTAAACAAAAAAAATTTAGTTCATAATTTTCCTAACTAATCCTAGGTTGTTCTTGGGTCTCAAGTGGGTTGTTTTTAGAGGGCGTTACAATAGTCAATGTCTTATTTCTTAGCATATCGCTTTCTTATATGTCATTCTTTGTGGTTGTCGATGGATATGTATGACTTGTATTTAGTTTTTAAATCCCATTTTTAACGTATCGGTTTCTTTCTAGTATGAAGATCAATGAGTTCCCATGTCTGATTCTACATGTGAAAGTCAAACTCAACATATGTGGATTTCTCCCATTGAAGTTGACTTTGTGCTTCTCAAACATTATCAGGTTTGGTGCTATCAACTACTATACTCATGAGTGCAAAATTTATCTCATTTCTTGTCTAACTCCTTGTTCTGACTCTAAAAGAAGTGCTCGGGGAGATATTTTCATACCCACATCAGACGAGAACTTTTTTGTTGATGTGAAGAACTTCCTGGTTGATGTATGGTAATATTTTATAAATTTCCAATATCAACATACAACTCCCTTTGCAGCTCATCTTTTTTGTGAGAAGTATCCTCTTTCTCGTCATCTGACTCACAAAGTGATTGGCGAGAAGTGGTTGTTGTTGATTCTTCATTCAACATCACTGAGTCAAAGGATGACTCATCACAAACCATGTCTCTACTTTCGTACTATCTGAGGGTCCATGAGACGATATGATTTCAAGGTAGTTATATAGCCTATTAGGATGCACACAAGTGTTTTTGGGTCTATATTATTCCTCTTTTGATCTGGAACATGCATATATGTTGTACAACCATATAATCATAGATGACAAATCGATGGCTTTCTACCACTCCATACCTCTTCTGTTTTTTTTTTTGTAGAATCTTGGTTGGTTCCTTGTTCCTCGAAGATAAATGGTTGTTTTTACTTCTTCTACCCAATATCATTCTTCCAACTTTGATGTTGATAGCATGCAATGACCCATCTCCATTACAGAGTGATTGTGTTAATCAACAATTCCATTTTGTTGTGGCATGTAGTGAGCAATCAGATTCTGTTTGATGCCTTGTTAGTTCAGGAATGCCAAAAACTTCTATGATGTGAATTCCCCCATCGATAGGAGTAGAGTAAAAGAATAGCTTGTTTGGTTTCCTTCACCACACATTGATAAAATATCTAGAAATGATGAAAGGCCTCACTCTTCTGCTTCAAGAAAAACACCCATGTCTTCCAAAAGTAGTCTTCCACAAATAGTTGGAAGTACTTGTATCCTTAAAATGATGAAAGTAATGGTCCGAGAAGATTGGTGTGAGCAACCTTAAGACGTTTCTTATAGTGGACTTGGTGCTTATCTAGAATGGATCCCTGTGTTGTTTACCTGCAATACATCCATGGAAGATGGTAAAGGAACTAGACAACTTGGGAAGTCCATGTACTATTTCCTTAGAACTGAGCTAGTACAAAGATCCAGTAAAGAGATGTTCATAACGGTAGTGCCAGAGGGAAATAGACTCGACCGTAGAGGTAAAAATAACTACTACATAAGATGAAACAACATCTAAGGAAAATAGTTTATCTTTAAAAAATGCTCTAGGAAGAATCGTACCTTGTCAAGAGATCAACAAGTATTTGATGCCACTGTCAACAAGAGACTCCACTTTCAAATAATGATTCAAAATTTGATTGAATGATAAGAGATTGGATGTTAATCCAAGAACATATAATACCTTTTTGAGTTTACATTTGCGTGTTCTGAGAGGAATTGTGACTTAGCCTATTCATTCTACAACATACTCTTTATCATCAAAGATTAGCCCGATCTCCAATGGGTTTGCCTGTTAGTAAATCAAATAGCTTCTTGTCACATGACATGTGTTTACTAGCACCTGAATCTATCAACTAGACATTCCTCATGCGATGCGAGGTCTAGGAGACGAGCATCAAGTTTTAATGTACACCACAATTTTCTTCTTTAGGTGTCTCCTCATCATATCCATCATCTTTTTGAGTGGTGAGATGCCCCTTTTATTGCCATCAATGGGGACGTCTATTTGATTTCTAAGAATAGTTGCACCCTGATGTGCTTTCTTGTCTTGAAGACCCTTGTTTCAAACCATTATGCCAGCAATTGTTGATGTCGTGGGTGTTGGTTTGACATATGTGATGCCACCTCTTTGACTGTTGATATTTTTGTTGTTGTGGAGACTGATGTTGATGTTGTTTCTATGATTGCCTCACCGAGGTTCCTTTGTGAAAATTTTTACCATCGTACAAATGCAACTCATTCTGGATTGATTGAGTTGATGAATTCTTCTTGATCTCATAGGTTCACGAGCTCTTTGAATGACATTGTTCACTTGGAAACATTTAGCGTTGTGACAACCACTCTGGATTAGGAAGGGAGAGCTCTCAAGGTGATAGAGAAAAATATTTTTTCCTTAACTATCTCACCAAGTGCCAACAATTTTGTATGCAGCTCAGCCACCCGACGTAAGAATTCCTCAACTTTCTCGTCGTACCCCATGGATAGGGTGTGAAGTCTCGATTGCATATGGAGGATCTTCGTCTGATTCTTTACCTCATAGATGGTTTCCAATTTATCCCACCCTATTTTTTCTTTCATGACATCCTAGACATGTGGTTGCACGTCATCAGTGATGTTTAACATGAGCAACATCAAGGTTTTTGCATCAACCTTTTCATACTTCAGTAGCTCATTGGGATCAGTAGGAACTGGTACAGTCCCTACGACGATGCCCGATAGTCCCTCAAACTGAAGGATGGTACGCATCTTGATTTTCTAGGTGGAATAGTTCGGCGCTATGAGAAGTTGGGTATAAAAAAAGTAATTTTGGAGAAGACATTGCAATTTTTCTATTGATTTATTGCTTTATTGCAAAAAAAATACAATGCTTTCGACTCACTCGTGAGAGAAATAAGCTTGGAGATGAGCATGGTAATCATGAACTAAGAAACGGGGACGCTCCTTGGGAATTCAACCTCATATTTTCAGTATGCGTTGTATCTGGCTTCGAGTTCTATTCATATTCTCTTTTCTTAGCAGCGCACTTCGAACAAGAAATAGTCCAGAAGTCCCTGGCGGATGAGCTCGTTCAACAGAAGGTTGCCCAGTGTCGCTGAGGGCTGCTAGCAAAGAGAAATAAAAACCGGATCTCTCCTGATCATCACGATGGTGTTTTGTGGCCCACGAGTCTTCCACACAGATTTCGGCGGTGGGAACTGTAGCGTGCGAGTCTTCTACACGGATTTTGGTGGTTCACACTCCCTTGTATGCTTGACATACGCTTCGATTAGGTAGGACTATATGCATGCACCAATAGCAATTTAATAGCTTCCTCGTCTGGTTATGGGGATCAAATACTTCAATCCTTTATAAACATCATTCAAAACAACAAAACGATTCCTCAATGCTTCGTTGCCAAAGATCCCACATGTCTCAGGCTTGCCACAAAAATCTGAAGGGTTTGTCTTTGGTGCAAAAAAAGAAACTCCAAACGTCTGAAATAACTATTCGCCGATCTCGCAGGTGTGCAGATGTTTGCTTCAAATAACAGGCGACTTACATCCACACGTACAGATATCCCAAATAAGACAAAAAATGATGAAGCTGCAGAGTTTTCCACGCAACAGGTTTACAAGTCGCTCAAACAGGGAAGAAATGAAGGCCAAAAGAAAAAATAATTTACTCCAAAAAATAGGTCACTAGAAATTAGATCTGCAGCAATAAAGAAATAGTTTCCTATGCCTACACGTCTGCACCTTAAAGGATGAGCTCTTATGCTTGGTGCTTTAATGTTTCTGCAGGTCACCTGGTCAACCTCCAACACAGCAAGTTGTGCACAAACTAGATGTCCTCTACTAAACACAACCCCTCACTATAACTAGACTAAACTATAGTCCATACTGCAACCTACTCTACGTTAGGTAGTAGAGTCCATATTTGCAAACAATGTTTACAAATATTATAATTATAACAAGGCCATGAATGGCATATCCTGCCGAATAAGTGCAAAAGTGAAGCTATTTTGTTTTTGGAATGAGTTTTATGGCCAAGCAAGTGTTGGTCGAGGATCCCAGTTGTAAATGCATGTCAAAAGTACGACATTTGTTGGGGAGAGATTTTAGATGTGAAAGCAAGAAAAAACTTTGTCTTAGTTGGAAGCAAAGATCTGATAGGAAAGAGTATGCCCAAGAATCCACTTAGTTAATGTCATAGTTCCAAGGTGTCAAAGCAAGTGCTAATGTACTAGAGTTTTCCCTCTTTTGCGATGCCCAAATATTGCTTGCTGTGTAAAAGATCCTTTATTGCCAGTGCTAGAAGGGACCAGATAATTGCTTGAAGAAATGGATTGAGCCTTCCTGAAGGCTATTGTATCAAAAGGTCTGCCTTTTTGTCATGGGATTTAGAAACCCAGGAAGAAGTGTTCTTCCATGAAAGCTTTAGGTCGTGACGTGTGATATGAATCACCTTCACCATTAAACTTAGGAAGCTCAACATTGGCAAACCTCATTTAAGTGCTCAAGATATGTATCATTAACAGGACTAGGCACGTCCTCCTCTTTTCTGGTAGTCAAATATGTAATAAGGACATCAACATATCTAGATCCTTCTTACCTGTTGTTTTCTGCAACATCCATATCGCCGAACGCTGTCCTTAATGCAAATTCGACCCTTGCAAAATTGTCTGGTTTTCCTTTGACCAAACCTCTGGAGTCTAGACCATTTCTAGTTATTGCTTTAAGGACATCGACATTTCCAATCCCTCCTTGGCTTCGGTTGGTGTTTGTGTAGCACCCACATCACGAAATGCTTTTTTAATATAAATTTGGCTATCTGTAAAATTATCTTTGTTTTCCAATACACAAGCACCTAGACCATTCATAATTATTGTTTAACGGACACCCACAGTTATGGATCCTCCCTGGCTTGTGTTTTGCATAGCCTCCACATCATCAAATGCTCCAACTTCTGCAGATTTGGTTGAGAGCCAAGGCGTTAACCACGCGGAAACCCAAGTTAACGTTGTAAATTTAGTTGTAAATGGATAGTTGCAGCGACTGGAGAAGTGCGGGCCATTAATAACTACAAATTAAATGATCTGTATCTCTATTTAAACTAGATTATGCAAAATTATAATTATAATGTTTAAACTATAGAAATTAAAAATTTGAAAATTCATGTTTTTATTAATTAGAAAAATCTTGAGATGCCTATAATTTATTTTCAGCCAATCAGAAAAATCAATTCAATTTTTTGAAAAAATCAAATAAATATATAATTTTGAAAAACTATTTACAAATGATGTAAAATGTTATATGCATCATTGTGATTGGTCAAACAAAAATGTGAAATTAGTTTTGTTGAATATTTAAACTAGATTATGCAACATTTATTGTTCATTTAATATTGTACTTGTAATATTTATTGCAACATTATAATTATAATGTTTAAACTATAGAAATGAAAAATTTGAAAATTCATTTTTTTATTAATTAGAAAAATCTTGAGATGCCTATAATTTATTTTCAGCCAATCAGAAAAATCAATTCAATTTTTTGAAAAAATCAAATAAATATATAATTTTGAAAAACTATTTACAAATGATGTAAAATGTTATATGCATCATTGTGATTGGTCAAACAAAAATGTGAAATTAGTTTTGTTGAAGCCTATATACACCTGCCTACGGCAGGATAATAATTATTAAAATTATAATTATAACTGTACTTATTATAATTATAACATTAATTATTATACTTTTAAATATAATTGTCACCATCATAAATGAATTATTATAAATCTAATATTTATAATGGTTATAACTATAATACTAATTATTATTTCAATAATAAAAACAATATGTATTATATTTACAATTACTGTAATAATAATTAGTTGTTATAATAACAATAATATTTATTAAACAATTTATTTATTTATTTTAGTTATTAATTTATATAAAATTTAATTTTGTAATAGATATAAAATGTAAAACAAATATATATAATTAAAAAATTTCATTTCATATTTAAAATTTAATTATTATAATTATAAATACGAGATAAATGTATTTTATTTTTGATGTTTAGGGAAGTATACCACACCTATGAAGGTGAACAAGTTAATAAGAAAACAATATTTGTTCAGAATTCAGATTTTTTATTGCATATAGTAATCAATCATACTACAAACAATAGGGTTACTGATTTTTACCTAGACTCAAATAAGCACATTAAAATTAATATTTGGTTAGAATAACATATGAGTTTGTCAAATATGTTGTCGAGAGTATTGATCATAGACCATTGTTCATAAACATAGAAAAACTAATATCCACTTAAAATAAGAAATGAGTTTGTCAAATATATTCATCTAAAGTATTGATCATAAACCATTCTTCGTAGGCATTTCTCAATGGTCTATCAATATTCTATATACTCCAGGGTAACACATAAATTCCGTGGTAAATTTGGTTCTCAAAGAAAGGGAAACTTAACCAAATTCAAATTTAACTTTGTCAATCATCAAAATCAATTATCTTAAAGAGCTATGTATTGATGAAGAGGTTGTGCCACAACCTCCAAACAACATCCTATCATGGAGCTGAAAAAGTTGATATTAGGTTTGTTGTGGAAATTAAGTATGAAGCACTAAAAAAAGAATAGGTCCTTGTAAAACTTGAAAGAAAAAATATATGGTCAATAGGAACATTGTTTAAGATATAATATTTTTTTTTGCAAGAGTCATATCTTTATAATGGTAGATATTGTTTTGTGATCTTGGTCTTTCATTTTTTTTGTCTCCTCTCATTTATCTTTTTTTATTTGATTTGATTTTCTTTCTTTAGTTGATTCGGGTAATATTTATTTCTTGAATTTTATCCATGACTAATTTTGAAAAACTCCGATAGGATTTGGGTTTTCATATCAAGTTCTCTAGCTAAAATCATGTGTTGTCTTCAAAATAAAGAGAAACACATTATATTTCTAGAAAATATCAAGAGAATAACTAAAATAGAAGAGAGTATTTAACATCAACATGCAATAATAGAAATATGGAATGGAGATGAGGATTATCAATGGATGGTGGACAACAATCTTTTTTAGATTTCAACCATAGGAAATATCCCAACAACAGAAAATAAATTCAATTCTGTATGAAAAAAAGTGAAAAAATAGGGAAATGGCTGTAGGTATTTTCCTTATTCTAGTAGTATCAGATCTGGTTCATCACAACGTCAACAATTTTTTTTTGGATCATAAAACTAGTATTTAAAAATTTCATATTGAAATAGATGTATCTAAGTAATTTGGATTATAAAATTTTCCCACTAATTTCAAATAAAATGGAAGTGAACAACCATATTGAGAACTAGCACAATTTTTCTAGGAAATAGGTTTAACAAGTTCAACATAATATGCTTCCAAATCTTCCCAACTATAGTGCCCCATATTTTACAATTCGAAAGCTATGACACATGACGTAAAAATTCCAGAATTGTTTTATGAATATATTGTTTTATTAATGTTTAAGTATGGTTGGGACTATAACTAGAAATGAATCACTACCTTTTTACCTTCCAAAATTATTATTAGGCTAAAATACTGTCTTGTCTATAATAAATGAATTCGTTAATGGTTCCTTTGGTTAACCAAACTAACCGATGCCTAACGTTTATTTATTAAATTACTTTCTTAAATTTTAATTTAGTATTCAATATGCACCATGTCACATAAATAATCCAAATGGTCACATATCACCTATTTTATTTTTCAAACCCCCCATTTTTTTAATTTCATATTTAATTTTTATACCCACTAAGGCCTTTAAATAAATCCCTAGCTTACAATTTAGGTTTAAATGAATCCCATATGCCCCAACGTATTAAATTTACCACATACCCCTTTAAATATTTTTATTCTCCAATCTTAAGTGGTGAGGATTAAATCTTAGCGCTTATATTCTTTTAACTTCTACCCTATATCTGAGGTATTCTCTACAAACCTAATCTATTAATAGGATTTCCTTATAATGTTTTTTCCTTTATTTTTCCCTCATTTGAACAGGAAGGGTTGCAGGGAGAGAATAGAGGAACAAGGGGGAGATCATGGAGGAATTTGGAGGCTCTCCACCACCTACAGATCTTAGGTTGTCTTATTTTAAGCTCCATTTCATTTTAATTCAGGTTGTAATGGAGGAAATAATTCCTCCTCATTATCTAGAGTTTTGAAATATTAAAAATGTATTTTCTTTGTTATTTTCCCCTTTATTAATGGTTGTTGTTTATTGATCCATAGGGATCCAAAATGACTTTACTTTATCAAATCAAACAACATGAAGAAGGAAAAAAAATACAAGGAGATTCTGTCTATTTAGTGACAGAACCGCCGCCCCACCAGGGTGGTGGTCTTGGGACCATCGGTCTGCATTGGGCGGCAGTCCTGGCTCTTGTGGACAAAAAATAAAATATGATGCAAACAATCCCAGAATTCCAAAGGGTGTCCATGTATCTTCTTCTGCATGACTTTTCCCATTCTCTAGTGTACGAGAGAACATGAGAAAGACTATAAATGCATGTTATGGAAGATAACAAATGCATCGAAGCATGAAACAAGTGAGTAAGAAGCTCTTAGTGTTGGAATTTTGATTTGTAGAGGCAAGGAGTAATTGAGTCAGAGCAAGTAATTAATTGGGAGGAAGTGTGAGATATTATATACTTTTCTTTCATACTTATTGTAATTTCTGTACTTATTATTGAATTGGCCAATAAAAGTGGGAAGAAAGAGCAATTGCCCTTCCCGACTAGTTTTTCCTCCTCTGGAGGTTTTCCAGGATAAAATTATTGGTGTATGAGTCTATATTCTTTCCCTTTCTGCAAATTGTTGATTCTAAGCACAAGTATAATTCATTCACTAGCTATCTCTTTTATTTTCTAATATAAAGTAGAATAACAATGATTAATTGTGATTCTGTGGATAATTCCAAAGTTTAAGAGTTTACAGAACATTTTGGTATCAGAGCTAACAATTCTAGGACTGTGGTATTCACTCTTGGATTTTTATGAAAGTGACGAGATCTAAAGGCGATGAGGCTTTACCTTGCGATCGAGAAATTTCTACAAAGAAGTGGAAATAGAGAATTCAGGGACAAATGGAGGAAGAGAAATTGGTCCATAGAATCGAAATGCTGGAGACCATGATGGATGGGATGTTTATAAGGCAAGAAGAGCTTGCTGATTTATAGAAGACAACTTCTTTCAAACAAGACTCCATGGACTCAGTGGTTCGAGGCTTAGCTGAAAATTTTGGCATAGGAAGGAGCCACCATGAGGAAAGTTGTGGAAGAACATGAAGAAGAGATTTCTAACACAAGAGAAAAGGTAAAATCTGATCATAATCCTTTTAAAGTTGAAATGAAAGCTGAGATTAAAAGCTTTGAAGGACAAGTAGATGCATAGTTTCTTGATAAATGGTTAAAACAATTAGAAGTATAATTTAGTGTCTATAATGTCACCGAGGCAAAGAGGATCACCTTTGTACGTCTCAAGATGGAGGGACATGCTTTGGTTTGGTGGGAAACCCATCTAGCCACTTGTGAAAAGAAAAAGCATCCTATTGTGAAATCTTGTCAAGAATTTACAGAACTACTTGGAGCTAACTTCTATCCTATTGGCCATAAGACTAACCAAATGATTAAATGGCAGTATTTTAGACAAAGCAGTGGTCAAAGTGTGCTGGAATATACTACAGAGTTTTGGAGGAAAGCCGTGTTTCTTAACATGGGCTTGGAGGATGAGGATATTCTAACCAAGTACTTGGGAGGAATTCACAATCACCTTCAAAGAAAAGTCATCTCCACAAAACCCAAAGATCTCAACGAAGCATGCGTACATGCATACTACATAGATGATGAAAAGAAGCAAGGAGAAGATGAGCCAAGGGGAAAGAAGTAAAAAAATCAGCAGAAGAAAGAGTTTGGGATAACAAATAACAAGGGTAAGTGAAAAAGGAAAGGTAAACAAATTTCCACTACTTTGAATACTTGTAAAGATCCCAAGAAATTTTGCAAGAACTGTGATATCAATGGTCATACTGATGCTACATGTTGGAAGTTGCATCCGGAGTTACATCTGAAGAACCAAACCAAGGACTCGAAGAAGTCAATGACAGCTGTGAAAATAGAAGGGGAGGTGGAAATCGAAGATGACTTTGATGTAGACAAGAGGCTTGGATGCATGGCCACCAACATGGACAACCAAGAAGAGGATATGAGTAGACTATTCTAGATGAAAATCTAGATCAGGAGAACTAAGGTAAACGCTTTGGTTGATACCGGTTCTTAGTCTAACTTGATTTCTGAAGCAGTTGTAAAGAAGCTTGGTCTTGAGAATTACGAGCATCCACACCCTTATCCTTTGGGTTGGGTGAAGAAGGGTGTTGAAATTCAGGTAACAAGAAGATGTAAGGTCAAGTTTGGGATAAATTCCCAATATATTGATGTTTTTGAAGCTAATGTTATTCCACTTGATGCTTTTGATGTTGTATTCGGGAGTCCTTACTTGTATGTTAGGGATGATATATTTATGAGGAGGGAAAACCGGTACAGATGGGTCAAGGATGGGATTAGCTACAACATCTAGGCACACTAGCGTAAGACATGGGTTACTATGGTAAGTGCTAACCAAGCAAAATGACTTATTCAGGAAAATCATAATAAGTTTTCTTTACTTTTATTGAAGGATAAACAAGATGGGGTAAAAGTTATAGAGATTTCTAACTAGGGAAAGCATGATTTGGATAGTATTATTCAGTATTTTCAAGAAGTATTTCAGTCTCCTAGCAGGTTATGATTAAAACAGGAAGTAGAGCATGAGATTTAGCTTTTTCCAGAATCCCCTTTACCAAACATTGGGTTGTATAGGAAATCCTTGCTCCAGAGTACTGAAGTAAAGAAAAAACTTCAAGAACTACTAGACCAAGGGGTGATACATCCAAGCACCTCATCATGTGGTTCACCTATTGTGATGGTGCCAAATAAGGATAGTTCTTAGAGAATGTGCATCGACTACCATGCTTTGAAGAAGATCACTATAAAGAACAGATATCCACTTCCCCATATAGATGATCTCTTGGACCAGCTTCATCATGCCAAATTTTTCACAAATTTGGATCTCAAGTCAAGTTATCACCAAGTCAGAATGAAGGAGGAGGATATATGGAAGACTACCTTCAAGACAAAACAGGGTTTGTATGAATGGTTATTACTTCCTTTTGGGTTATTCAATGCACCCACTACATTTATGAGATTGGTGAATGATGTATTGCGGTATTTCATAGATTCATGTGTCATTGTATATCTAGGTGCTATCTTGATTTTTAGTGCCACATGGGAAGAACATCTAACTCATTTGCAGCAAGTCTTGCAAGTTCTCAGGGAGAAACAACTGCTTTGTAATATGAAGAAATGTGAATTTTCCAAATAGTCACTTGTCTATCTTTGGCATGTGGTTGGAGGAGGAGAGCTACGAGTGGATCCAAAGAAAGTGGAATCCATCACTAATTGGCCAACACCAACAGGAGCCACAGAAACTAGGAGTTTTGTGGGAGCAGTACAATACATGCAGAAGTTCATTCTGGGCTTATCCACAATTGCAACACCTCTACACACAGTGACCACAAAGAGTAAGATTTTTGACTGGGGTAAGGAACAAGAAAAGTCCTTTGAGTTATTAAAATACAAGATTAGTCATGCTCCAGTACTCACTCTTCCTAATTTTCAGTAGCCTTTTGAAGTAGAGACAGATGCCAGTGATTACGCCATGGGTGCAGTGTTACTTCAAGGAGGTAAACCCGTATGTTATCATTCTGAAAATTTCACTTCAGAAGTTAAAATATATTCAATATATGATAGGGAAATGAATGCACTAGTTTAGGCAATTAAAAAATGGAAGCATTATTTGTTGGGTAAAGAAAATGTTGTGTACACTAACCAGAAACCTCTCCAGTATTTGTAAGCACAATCTAAATTATAGCAGGTAAGGTACTACAAATGGATGGGGTTCCTTCAAAAGTTCCATCTGGTGATTAAATACAAGAAGGGTAGTACAAAATTGGTGGCTGACATGTTGTTTAGGCCACCCACACAGGAGAAGTTTTCCTATTTGGCCACTATCTCTCAAATCGATCCCTTCATGAAGGAAGCTAACGGAAAGGCATATGTCGAGGACAAATACTTTGGGGTGACATTTCAGCAGTTGTAGTCCCAAGGGGTTGAAAGGACATAGATTGAAGATTGTTATCTCAAAGATGGGCTGCTCTACCGATGGGGGAAGCTTTCCGTGCCAAAAGAAGAGTGAATTCTATTGATGAGGGAAGCACATACCTCAAAAGTAGTGGGACATTTCTATGTTGGTAAGACCGTATCCCACATGAAAAGGTATGTGTATTGGCCCAATATGCAAGAAGAAGTATCAAAATTTATATGGGGATGTAAACTTTGTTGTACTAACAAGCCTAATACTAGGAAGGAAGGTTTGTATATGCCTTTGCTAGTACCTAATTGTCTGTGGGAGAAAATTTATATGGATTTTTTAGGAGGATTACCTATGTATAAACATGGCCATGACTATCTCTATGTTGTTGTCAATAGATTTAGTAAGATGTGTATTCTTATGGCATGTAAAATGACAATGAAAGCACATGAGGCAGCAAATCTTTTCTTTGCTAATGTATAGATGAATTTTGGTTTGCTAAAGTCTATTGTTTCTGAAAGGGATTCTAGGTTCTTAGGGAAATTTTGAACTGCTTTATGGGACAAGATGGATACCAGGTTAGAAAGGAGCACAAATTTCCATCCACAGATAGATGGACAAACAGAGGTGGTAAACACAACTTTGATACAGTTGATCAGAAGGTATAACAACAAATACCCAAGGACTTGGGATGAGTCCTTAGCCTGCATTCAAGATTCCTATAACTCGGTAGTACACACATCCACTATGAAGTAATCGTTTGAAGCATGTTTGAGATATCTACCTAAAAATATGCTAGACATAGCAGTTAGATAGTAGGATGAGAAGGATACACAAGACACATAGGTGACTACAGCAAACAAATTCATTGAGAGGATCCGGAAAATCTATCTTAAAGTCAAGGAAAAGCTATAGAAATCTCAAACAAAGTACAAAGCTAGGAATGATCAGCATAGAAGGGAACATAAGCTTCATGTTGGAGATAGAGTTTGGCTTTACTTGAGCAAGGAGAGACTACAAGATCAAACACGGAAGCTCAAGTCATTACGATATGGACCCTTCACCATATTGGAGAAGGTTGGAGAAAATTCCTTTTGACTTTATTTGTCGTCATTCATGAGGATGTACTCTATAGTAAACTACGAGAACTTGCACCTATATGAGCCATCCATGCTAGATGATGATGAAGAACTACATTTGCTACCTTTCATTGAGGATTGCATCTTGGAATCACAAGGTGAATTGGAGGAGGATATAGTACTACAAGAAAAGGTCAGAGAGACTAGGAGAGGTCTACAAGAGTCTTGGTAGATTGGACTGAAAGGAAATAAACCAAGGAAATCCCGGTGGTACCCAAAGTAACAAATGAGTGACTTATTTCCTCATCTACTCCCCCACTAATATTTTGTGGGACCAAGCCTCCTAAGCAGGGGAGGTGTGATCCAAAGGGATCCAAAATGACTCTACTTTATCAAATCAGCCAACACGAAGAAGAAAAAAAATATACACGAAGGTTCTATCTATTTAGTGACAAGACCACCGCCCTGTGTAGGGCGGTAGTTACAGAACCACTGCCCCATAAAGGCAGCAGTCCTAGGACCTCTGGTTTGCATTGGGCAGTGGTCCTGGATCTTGTGGATAGAAAATAAAATATGATGCAAGCAGTCCCAGAATTCCAAAGGGTGTCCATGTCTCTTCTTCTGCATGACTTTTCCCATTCTCCAGTGCACGGGAGAACATGAGAAAGACTATAAATGCATGTTATGGAATAGAAAAAAGGCATCGAAACATGAAGCAAGTGAGTAAGAATCTCTAAGTGTTGGAATTGTGATTTGTAGAAGCAAGGAGTAATTGAGTCAGAGCAAGCAAGTAACTGGGAGGAAGTGTGAGATATTATCTACTTCTCTTTCATACTTATTTTACAACATCACTTGGTCATGCTTAACCACTTTAAGCGTGAGGTGAAGGTGAGTATTTCCTACTATACTCAGTAGTCTATGGAAAATTCTATTTTGGAAGTTGAGGGTCACAAAAGGACTATTCCTCTATACCAGGGGTTCATTTATCTAAGTAATCAGTATATTTCTAATGTTGTTTCCAACAACCCTTTCCTTGTTGTGGCCTCTCCACTTTCCAAAAAAACCCACATTCACTCCAAAAACCCCATGTACTGTGACTTTGTCTCAGAACCACCCCATAAAAGGGTTCTTCGCAGTAGTAGGAAAGGCAAGGAAATTGTGGGAACTAGCTAAACGGACAAAGAAATATTGGTGGAAGATAACCCTCCCATTGTTCTTCCTGTTATGGAAGAATGCTCTAATTTTGAAAAGAATTTCAAAATTCAAGTTGATATTGTAAGAACCCTTGAGGACAATGTAGACTTTGTGCTTAAGTCTATTGTTAAGGAACAAGCACTAGACCCCAACACCAACCTCAAAGAGGAAATTACATCTCTGAAATATAATCTTAAATCCTTGGAGGAAAAACAAAACTACATGGATATGTATAGTGCTATTCTAGATCTCATGCAAGGCCACATCCGCTAAATTTGTGACTCCAGTGGTATTCCAACCTCTACATGGAAGAATGGAAAGATTACGAAAAAGTTAAAACCTACAACATTAGACCTCGTTGATGCCATTGCCCTAAAACTCCATCAAGATCTCAGGGTTACTTTAAATATTTTAAATAAATGTGTGTGTTAGTATTTTTATCTCCTTGTTCTTAGTACATCTCTTTTTGTGTTGTTTTCTAGCTGCAGTTACGTTGTTATTCATTTAATGTTGGGCTCTATGTAGGTAGATTGCTCCTACCTTTGTTTTATCCTATTTTTTTACTTTTGGTTGGGGCGTGACCCCAATGGATCTAAAAATCACACTGCTAAACTTTTTTTATCTTGGTTTTGGAGCCTCTGGTTGTAATATTGTGTAAGGTCCCTCTAAATCCTTTTACCATTAATAAAAAAATACATTTAAAAGTACAGATATTTTCTTACATAAAAAATACATTCAAAAGTAATAAACTAAAACCCTAAACTTATAATGGAATTTTGCAGTGGTGATGGAATTCTTTCCCCTGTACAAAGTGTTTTTGTCTAGTGTGTAGGTCAGTTTAGAACTTTTATTGGTGGAGGCGATGATGTAGGTGGGTTATGCGTGGATGGACACGGCTCAAAACCCTCCCCTACTTTTACTAGTCTCCTTTGTGTCGATGGTACATCCTTTCCTAATTTTGACAATGGTTCTTTCCCTATGAGTGAGCTGGTGTTTTCTAGCATGAACTCTTATAGTGGCAGTGGTGTGTATCCCTCTTCAATCCCTGTCTATGTAGGTTCTGTCAATATCTATTAATCGGGAGGTTATTGTTTTTTCTCCCTTGTAAGACCAATGATCCCCTCTTTGAGTGGCATGGATAGAAGTGGTGACAGAACATCTCTTGTTCACCCTGCCACACTTATTCAAAAGGAGAATCCCTCTTTCTAAGAGGTGTTACAGGGGAAGTTCAAACCCCTCAAGGTAATATTTTAGCTCTCCTTCAGTCACCTTTAGAGCATAGGTGATTGAAGATGAGAAAAAATTCACTAGAAAGGGCTTGATATATAGATTTAATGGATTGTTCTTCTCAATGACAACCTATCATAGAAGGTAGAGTGGATATTTATCCCTATGCTAGAGGGTTTTTATTGTGGTTTTTAATATGATTGAAGATAGAGAAATATTTTTTTAGTTGTTTTGGAACTTTATAATCATCTTATGATCATGAAAAAGTGGTTTCCTTATTTTAACCCAACTACTAAAACCTTTCTTGTCAATCCCATCTTG
The DNA here is from genome assembly GCA_019776745.2 of Taxus chinensis. Lineage (NCBI taxonomy): Eukaryota > Viridiplantae > Streptophyta > Pinopsida > Cupressales > Taxaceae > Taxus > Taxus chinensis. The sequence goes on from CM034148.1 coordinate 681,256,469, forward strand.
GTTGGATTGCCTCACATTCCACTATAATTTTGGGGAAGGAGGGCCTGATTTCAATTGGAAATGCCTTACGGAAATGTTTGGATATTGATACAATAATTGAACTGTACACTCACACTACTTATGATTTTATATTGGTGGATCAGGATACATCGGTTGATCAACTAGATTCTAGGAACTTAGGGTTTTGGATAGGATATGGTCTCAACATTTTGACTATGAAGGGTTACGCTTTAAATATAGGAAATGCAAGACTCACTTATCCTCAGAATGTAACATTGTGAAACACAAGGTAAATGGGAAAGTTTCTTAGTGGAAGGTTTCCTAGCCTTGTATGTTGGTTGTGGAAAGTGTTCAAGATTATTCCTCAGAAGATTCAGAAAATGAAGAAAGTGAGATTCAGGTATTTGTTGGGATTCCTAAATCCTCTCATATGAATGAGGTTAAAGGATTGGGTATTTTTCTATCTACAAAGGATGATTTACTCCCTTCAAGGCCAACCTCTGGTTTCATTAAAAAAAATCTTTAAGAAAGGACTCAAATGATGGTAAAAAGGAAAACTTGGAAATTATAATTCATATCCATTCAAATGAAAACATGAATCTTAATATAAGTGAGGGATGTAAAGTCATGAATAGAAAAAATAAAGTAAAGAATCTTACTTCTCCCCCTAAGGTGAACTTAATATCCAACGGTCAGGTACCTCATGGGTAAACTACCATTATTTTTTCAGGTTAAGATAATACATTGGGGGGTTAAACTGATCTTAGAGGAAGGTCAAGTGTGTTTGACCTGATTTTTTGATTGTTCATTGTCCTTTTATATCTCTTTCTTCACCTTGGTGCTTGGTTTTTTATTCTCTTGGTTTTTTTTGGTATGGGACCTTGCTTCACTTTGTCTCTGGTTGGGATTTGACACATATCTTTCAGTTTTACAAGGTTATTGATCCCTTCAAATCTATTATTGTTTCAGTGTAGCTATTGTCCTTTGGTTTGGATTCTTTATTTGTATAGGGCTTTTTTGGTTCATTCAAAACCAAATATTTGTTTACCCTTATTTTAAAAAACTAAAAATAATATATATCAACATAATAATATTATAGTTACTTACCCTTTCACACTTATTATTTACTCCGCAATAATTATCTTCAACACTTTAATTTACTTGATCAATATCCACGAATAGTCATTTACCAATTCTCACTTGTTGTCTTTAACACTTTTAAAATAACTTACATTTGTATTTCCGTGTATAAATACATAATCATATATTTATTTTATTTATCAAAGATCGAGTTGGCATTACAAAATAAATTATTTTAACCATTAATTATTAGTTGGAAAATTAAAAGTTTTTTCAATCAATGAAGTTCATTACACTCCTTTCCTGCCACTTTAGGAACACCTCTCTATGAGTGGGATTATTTCCCACAACACCTTGACAATACCGATGAAGTAGGAAGATAACCCCATGATGACGATGGAGAGAAAAGAGATGGGCTTGAACATAGAGAACATAGTTACCAAGAGAGTGTAGTATATAATATGAGATATTAACCTTTTTCGAACTCCTAAAATATTTTAGCAAGAATAGGTGATGAAGTGGAAAGGTTGAGTAACGGCCTTCTAGAGTGACATATCTAACAACCATTTTTGTAATGTCTCCAAATGGGAGAGGAATAGAGGCACAAACAATACTGGATTTCCCAATTAAAAAAGCTTCCTCTCCTTCTGGAATGTGTTCTCCTTTGCGTCCTTATCAAAATTATTCCTACAAAATTTATTCCCCTCTATCCCTAATTTGATGATGAAGGAAATCATACTTTCAGTGATGGTGAATTCCTTGTTCTTAAAATTAATCACCATGTATTTCAAATTTCTTCAAAAAATAATGGAGATATGCCCATCATGCCCTCTTATTCTTTGCATGAAATCAGTAAAACCATCCACATCAGGAGATCTCAACAATTTTGCAAACTGCTTCCATGAGCGATCATAGATGGGTTCCACATGAAATAAGAAGTCCTAGATAGTGTCATAGCTCCTTGGTCATAGCTTACAAATAAACCCCTGACAACACAATAGATAACACTTGAGAGTCTATGGTCAAGGTAGAAGACCCACAAAACTTCCAAAAGAAGGAAACCACACACAACTAGCTATTAAACTGCCCAAAATCCAACGCTAAAAAATAACAAACAAGGAAGAGAAGACCATTTGGGAGAGATGAAATTCGATTTCTTTGTGTACAGATCATCATTCCTCCATGCGTGAGAATCTTTCCGGAAAGATTTAAATGGAAATACAGGTGGCCAAAACTTCCTAGAATATGATGGTTTGAGTAGCTTGAGGGATTTGTCATGATATATCAAAAATTTTAAATGAATGTTGTTGATGCAATCATTAGAAAGTGCATCAACAACACTGTTACCCTCCCTATAGTTGTGGCCCAAACTTATGTTATTAAATCCTTTACATAGATATTTTACATCTTGAATGAACTTCCTTATGGTCCTGCTGGGGGGTTAGGTATTAGAGAGGTTTTTGATAATTTTCATAGAGTCCCCCTCGATCATTAAATTATTCACCTTGATGTCCCTAGTTGTTCTGATTCCCCAAAAAGTCTTCTAGGAAGATTATATTTCTCATCTTGATGTCTTTGACTGACTCATTAGTTTCCTTACTTTCATTTGATGATGGACATAGGAAAGGCGGAAGAGATTTATTCACCTTGATGTCTTTAGCTGACTCATTACTTTCATTTGATGATGGACATGGAATTTATCATCATTTTTATATTATATGCTCTTATTATGGTTCTTTTTATGACACTTCCGGTGATTTGGGCACATAGCATCAAGATAGTATTGTGGATTATTATCTTAACACTTGCATAGTATGATTTTAGATATCGACATATTATTGTTTACTTGGTTTCATTTCATATGTGATGAATTTACTTATGGTTTTTTTGTATACTTGGTTATCATTTGAATTATAATTGCTAATTGGATGTCGTCATGTGTTTCTTATATGGTTAGTATATTTTGAGTTAGTATGGATGTATATGATTAGCGCTAGTCATTTCATACTAACATTATTTTGGTATAGTTAGCGTGATTTATACATGTATGATTTATTGATATTTTTTAATTGAGATATTTGTTGGGTAGGTATGTTTAAAGTTTGCATTGAGTGTTCATATTATGTGGCACATGAGAACATGGGTTTACCAGCTGCAGCTCAAGTTTTCACAAGTGGAGGACTCGGACAAGTTCTAGCCATGTTTGATGGTGTGAATTCTTATATGTTTATTGCATAACATTTTTGGGCACCATGGGTGGTCCCTAATTGTAATTTTGTTATTTGTAATTTATTTAGTCTTTTTTTGAGCTACTTTGGGGAATTAGTGGTCCCTACGTGTGCTAATTGAGTTTAATACATTATTTAAGTATTTTTTTCAGTACGAGACCACCTAAATGTAACTTTGGTTCACCCCACAAACTCAACCCTTGTTCCATTTATCCCAATGTCGGATTTGGGTTAAACGTGGCTATTTTGGGGACCTCTTTTCATTTTGGGAGCTTCCCTTTCAAGGAAAATGACCCCTTGGACTCTACCTATGGGTAGGGGGGTATCTTTGTAAGGCCAAATTGTAGTTTCCCTCCCATTTGACCTCTCACACATTAATTTCTTGTAAAATAGTTAGTTTTTGTGTTTATTAAAAGTTGTAGGGGTTTTGGATTTAATTACATTTTGGGTAATTTTGGGTAATGAGATTGTTTTATTCTTGATTATGTTTTTGGAATATTTTCTGTGGAGATGAGAAGGGTGAAACATGTCACCCTCTCATTTAGAAGAATTGTTAATTTTTTTATTGTTTTATTCCCTCATAGAGAGGATTTGGGAGTTTTTGGTCATTATTACTTTTGGGTGTTAGAGATTTTGGGGAGTGTTTGTGGAGCTTGGAGCTTGGAGCTTTGGATTGTTGGATTGTATAGATATTTTGGATAGATGGATTGAGGTATGACTCCATGTTCTTCTACTAATTTTCTTATGGAAATATCATGTGTTTATGAAAAGCAATTGGTGTCTTTTGCATTGTTGTTGTGTGTTGGATTATGGGTGTGTTTGTGAAATTTGGTTATTGTATTTTTCTCCTTCCATCATGCTTTGTGATGGATTTTGGAGTTTTGAGGGAGAGGAGGAATACCCTTCTTACCACATAAATCTATGGGAAAGCCATGGTGGTTTTCTTTATTCCTCCTCTCATATGGTTTGAAATTCTTTCCCCATCTTTGGCAAGGAAATCATTATGGTTTGAAAAAACTTCTAAGGAGAAGGCTTTGTGCATGGTTTGGAGAGATAAGGAGGGAAATTGTGATTTGAATAGATAAGGAGGGTGATTGGAGATTTGCATTGTGATCCTATTATCAGATTCACCACATGGCCTCATATGGGATTATTATCATTATTCCCCCTTTTGGGGGAAAGCATGGATTTTTCTCTCATGTGTTCTATTGTTTAATTGTTATGTATGTGAAAAACATGTGTTTGCGTTTTCTTCCCTTCCCTATTCACTTGTGTAAACCAATGAATGCATCCTCTCTCTCCCATGAAATTGGAGGGACGATAGCATTTCCTCCATGTGTTGGAGATGGCATGTAATGACAGAAATAGGTTGGGAGGTAACCGGGTCCTTTCTTCCTATGATATGAAGACCATTTTGGAAAAAAGAACATGCATATTTTATCTTGAAGTTGGAGGAAGAAAAATGGAGATTTTGACATGTTGTTCCCCAATTTAGGGGAGGCTTTTCCAATCGGATTTTATTTTCTTCTTTTTAAGATTATGTAACTCTTCTTTATATGTCTTCCATATTGGGATGAAACTTGTATCTTGCATCTATAAAAGCATTGTATCATTTTTTGAGTTATCCTTCCTTGATAAAGAGTTTGTATGGTTGTATTTGAAGGTTGAGTTTTGATCCTCTTCTTGAGAAATAATATTGTTGCATTGAAACCTTGGTCTTGTCATAATGAAGTAAACTTATACTCTTGTTTGTAGGAACATAGTTATATTGTATATTGATTCTTCTATGTTGAAAGAAACCTTTATTCTTTCCTTTATGTATGTTTATAAACATTTCATGATGAAAGTTAAGTGTACGCTTGTATTCTTGTAAAATCATATTGAAAATATTAGGTTATGGATGGAAAATTACTTTATCTTGTATTTTGAAAGGAAGATTCAAGGAAATGACTAAATGTTGAGTTCACTTAGTCTTGTCAGTCTCGGCTTATTTATCTTGTTTGATATGTACACACACACACACACACACACACACACACACACACACACACACACACACACACACACACACACACACACACACACACACACACACACACACACACACACACACACACACACACACACACACACACACACACACACACACACACACAGAGAGACTGTTTCATAGTATTATTTCATTATGGTTCATCAAAATGTGATCTTATTGGCATGATTATGAATATTTAAAAATGCAAGTTTTGTTGTTGTATTCCTTAATATACGTTAGTAAATAGCGAAAATTTTGTTATAATAAGAGGGTATATGAAAAGAATTCCTCTCTTAAAATTTGTGTTAAATGATTAGCTAGTAGAAACTTAAAACTTGGAAATATTAAAGATATATACAACTCCCATATTGTTTAATGTCAAAGGAAATAAGTTCTTGTGATTCTTTAAGAGAGTAGAAAATTGATGTTCGTTGGATGTCTAAATTTTATCTCTAGGAATTAAAGTTCCTTTTAATTTTTCACTATGTTATGAAGTGATTTTCTTAAGGGAAAGTGGAGATTGGGAAGATTGTAATAAACTCATACTTCATAGTAATAACCCATTTATTATTTCCATTTAAGCACTCAAACATGAAATTAAACCTTATCGTCATACATATTTATATACGGGAGTATACATACATACATACATACATACATACATACATACATACATACATACATACATACATACATACATACATACATACATACATACATATATATATATATAATTTCGTATAATTATAGTGTTGAAAACATACTTTCTTTGGAAATCTATAACATTTATCACTGTGGAAAAAAATAGAAAATGTGAAAGGTAAAATTCCTTTATACATAGATACATAAATACATATATAGTCATGGTTGTTATATATATATATATATATATATATATATATATATATATATATATATATAGTGATAAAAGAGAGGCCTCACTTTTTAGAAATTTTATTGTAAAATGAAAAAAAAAATAACAATTTGGAGGAGGCTTGGAGAAAAACTATGGCAGGGCCATGACCTGCCCCAAAACCCCTCCCCATTAACAAAATATTGGGGGAGCTATGTAGTTGTCCTACTCCAATCACTGTGTACCTTCCCATTACCACCACACCCCCACTTATATCTCCCCAACTTCATCCCATTTCCCCCTCCACAACCCATTGTTGCACACATCCCCACTTTGAATTTCCTTCAGTTTTATCACGTCGCGGCCCCCTTGGATTGTAATAATGAACCCGTGTTTTCTTTTGAGGCTGTGTGTGTGGGTGTGTGTCTATATATATATATAAAGGTATTTTCATATATGAATATCATAAACAGAAAATAATCCAAAAAATCTCCTTGTTCTTCTTTTATAAAAAAAGAGTAAGAAAAAATTTCAAACCCTAATGGGAAGAAGAAGGAAAACTACGATAAGCATTGTATGAATAAAATGCCTCCATAAAAACATGAAAAATAAAAATGAAAGGAATGATAAGAAGATTTTTCCAAGGCACGATCTCAAATGATAATAACACACCACATTAGATTTGCAAAACAAAAGAGGTAAAATACCATATATGGAAATCCATCATAATCCATAATGATCAATACATTACAATAAAATAACTTGAATTACTCAATAAGAAATATGTACATATAGGAGGAGGGAAGTGCAACTACTACCTAAATCAATAGTGAATAACTCCCACTAATGGATACTAGTAGTTAAGTTAACTCCGGAAGACTAGTTAGCTAATTCCACACAACTAGTACACCTAAGAAAGCTAACCCAACAAGTGTAGGGCTAACACAAGTGTAATAATTATCCTAATAAATAAATAAAAGGATTAATAATAACCTACACTAACACCGTCCCATAAGCTTAGCTTAGGTGGGTTAAAAATAAGGTGAGTCCTTGAAATAAGGCTTGATAAGGTTCTGTGTACAATAACTGGGAAAATTGAACCCCACAAGGTACCCAAAACCAATAATAACAAAGTAAAGGGAAAAAAATCCAGTTGTAAGATATTATAAGAATCTCAATTCCAAAAAGTATTATAATGTTGAAGAATTTTTGTGTGCACTGTGGTCTGAAGCTACTACTCAATCATAGAACTCAAAAACAACTGACAATGGGCTTCACAAGAATAGCTCCATGCAAGGATATTGTCACTGGAGTGATGTCAAAAGTGCAAAAAAATACCAAAAATAGTTTCATTAATTGTTACAAATATGTGTGCCACAATCAAGGAAACAAGGCAAGGACATGAGATCCAAATAAATAGGAGTGCCATGATCTAAGAAAAGCCAAGGTAACAAGACAAGCACACAAAATATGAAGAAGCAAGGTCAAATGCTATAACTAGGTGTGTCATGATCTAAGAACAATAACCAAGGCAACAAGGAAAATACATGAAATCCAAATAAAGATGAGTGTCATGATCCAAGAAAAGCCAAGGTAACAAGGCAAGGACACAAAACCTAAGGAAGTAGTATCAAAATGTAACAAGCCAAAGACACAAAACCCAAATAATCTGTATCAACACCACACCCTCCCATAATGTTGAAATGGTAGGGTGACACCACATATTTGTATGAGTTACAAAAATTAACTACTCGAACACTGATAAACTAACACTGGGCTTCACGAGAATATCTCCCCCATAAGAGAGACTGTCAACATGCCAATTTTTTTTTCAAAAATATAGATCCAAAATATCTCAACAAACAAGAGAGATATAAATGTATACACCCATAGATATAAGAAGACACCACCCAAAAGTTTAGGACATTGGGCTCTATTGAAATTACATCCAGAACTGATTACAACACCCTCCCAAATTTGGCACTTTATAAATAAGTGCATGTAAATATTACAATTAGTAAACATGCCTTTTTAAATTTTAAGTATGCATATAAAAATGTCACCAATGCATAGATCTCAAAAAAATACACAATTTCAAAAAAAATCACCTTAATCCGAGCTACGGATCAAAAATTATGAGCTCTAAAAGGTTTTTCTATTAAAAAAATAATATTTTAATGCTGATGTTTTTTTTTAAAGGTAGACATGACACCCAAATGTCCAAAGGGTAAAAGATGCGTCCACATGATACAGAATTTCGACCAAAGGATAAAATCATGTGCCTAAAACCTAAATGTACAGAGGGTAAATCATTGCATCTGAAGGGTACATGTCTATATCCAATGGATAAAAGAATGCACCTCAAGTGTATAGATATGCATCAAGTGGATAAAATATTCATTCAAAATAGAAATATCCAAAGGATAAAATAATGCATCTAGAGGATACACGCTTATATCAAATGGATAAAATAATGCATCGAGAGGGTACAGATTTGTGTCCAATGGATAAAAGATTCCATCCAAAATAGAAATATCCATAGGGTAAAAAAATTCATACAAAAGGTAAGCTCTTATATCCAATGGATAAAAGAATGCATCGATAGGGTGCATATCTACATCCAGTGGATAAAAGACTGCATCCAAAACAGAATATCCAAAGGGTAAACTCACTAAATTTTTCCACACCTATTTATATTATTTCAGCCTATTTATATTTATTGTTATGATACAATGAAAGGAATGATAACAAGATTATTCCAAGCCATGATCTCAAATGATAATAACACCCCACATTATATTTGTAAAACATAAGAGATAAAATACTATATATGGAAATCCATCATAATCCATAATGCTCAATACATCACAATACAATGACTTGAATTACTCAATAAAAAAGATGTACATATAGGAGGAGGGAAGTGAAAATACTACCTAAATAAGTGGTGAAGAACTTCCACTAACTGATACGGGTAGTTAAGTTAACTCAAGAAAACTAGTAAGGTAACTCCACATAACTGAGAAGCTAACTCAGCACAACTAGTAAGCTAACTCCACACAATTAGTACACCTAAGCAAGCTAACCCAACAAGTGTAGGGCTAACACAAGCGTAAGAATGATCATAATAAATAAATGAATGAATAAATAATAACCTACACTAACAAACAACAAACATGGCTTCCTTATGGCCTCCTCCATAAAACTAAAAAAATGAGTGAAAGTAGGAAAAACGAAAGTAATAAGATTACAAAAGGTGAGGTTTAGGATTAGCTAGAAATCCTTAAGATATAATGGCTGAGATTAGATGAATCTAAGGATTGTGATTTAACCCTCATCCCCTTTTTAGTCATGGGATTCAAGTGATTTTTTATAAATGGGGGTGAAATAATATAAACAGGTGTGGGAGAATTAATCCTATGGGGTGAATTTATTAAGTTGGATGCCTTAGGGAAGACTCTAAAAATTAAATGATCCTTTAAAATTTGAGGAAATAAGTAGATGTCATTCTATGCTTACTTTCTCTTAATTAATTATGGCTGACCAATTATTAATTTTGTCTAGAAATAAGTGATTTAACTAATTTTAAAAATTGGGGAAGTTAAATATTCATGTGAGGATAAATTAAATAAATTAATGGTGGACTAAGGGTGTGTATAAAATCGGTATGAGTATAAATTAAAACAAGTTATCATTATTATAACACGTAAAAAAAATCAGCATGATTTTAGTGGTTTTGGTTGCGTATTACATGCCAAAATTGTGGCATTATATCTAGTATCAAAGCTAAGGTCTCACACACCGGACGCTTTGGCTGAAATTTTAAAATTAATTAATGATGGAAAAATCAATAAACGAAAAAACCATTTAAATCCTTTACGTTGTCTTACAAAAACTTTATAACCTGCTCCTTCATTGCGTACATAGGATGGCACCTGCACAAGGTATGAGATTTTGATCCATTGAGGAATTGGCATGTAGGTTATCTATGCTCAAACCACATGGCCCTGAGTTTGGACCCTAGATATTAGAGGTGATTCAATAGCCAATAGGTGTTGTGTAGCAGTGTCTTCTAGCACAACATGAGCTGACAGAGGAGGATGTTCGTCAGGGAGAGGATATAATTCTAGAAGAGGGATCAAAATCAAATTCACGTCAACATGACACTCAGATATGGGAGAGGTCTTGTTAACATGCAAATGTACAACACGGAAATTGACAATTTTCAAGCTTGACAACTATACCCTTGTGTCAAACATTTCAAGTTTTACCCCTTCCAAGACAAACCATCTCAACCCAGTCAGTCCATTGACCTCTCAATTTATGTTAAATCATTCCCCTAGGTGATTTAGGAAATTCAATTTAAAACCCCTAGGTGATTTTAGGAGTTCATTTAGAAATGCAAACTTCAGGAAGTTGTGGGAAGGGATATCACTGGCCTTCCTAAGACTGGAATAACCCCATGGAGTAGAAAAAAGAATAAAAAATAGACACGAAAGTGAATAAAAGGCCTTGGAACATCATGAAAGTTATTTAGGAAGATTTAGGAAGGATTCAGAGAAGTTGGGATAGTTTCACAAAAATTAGGGTTCATAGACCTAGGAAGTGTACAAGCCAAAAAAATACTAAACTTCGGAGGTGATTCTGGGAGCTCTGGATAGAGTTAGGAGAAAACCAATACATTATCCAAAAGGTAGTTGAAAGACCTACAAGATGGTGAAATTATTGTTTTCACAACACTTTGGTGAAATGGGTCTGCATTAAATTTTTCACATGTACAGGTGGAGTACCAGACAAAAATTCTACTTTTTCAGGAGTCAAATGGAGGAATAAAGACATGAGACCCCCAACATTGGATTCATAAAGACATTTTCAGTCAGGATAATATAAATTTTCATCAAAAACTTCCATATGGAGCTCAATATATTGTCATTTAAAGTTTCCCTCTAGGAGTGAGTTCAGGAGTTAGTCAAATTTTGAATAGGACGCGTGTCATCTCCAAGAGCTTGGCACAATTTCATGTCCCTTACATCCCTCAAGAAAAGGGACATAAAGGTTAAAAAAATGTTCCCAGCCCCTATAATCCCTCTGGATCCTCATATGGCCTCTCGGACCCGCTATTTTAGCTTCCAGGAGCTAGTGGAGCCTTCATCCCCTATCATCGGATCAAGTGCCACGTGTCATCACCAGGCATGTCATGTAATTTTATGTCACTCTCGTCCCTTTTTGCTAAGGTAAATAAAGGTATGAATAATTCTCCCAGCCCATAAGATACTCCTCGTCACCCATATGACCCCTTCAAGAGAAATTTTCCAACCCTCGGGTGCTTGTCAGGACTTCATTCTAAACTGTCAAATCAAGTGCCACATGTCATCACCACCATAGGAGGTCTCACCTCTTGTTGACACTCATAACCTCTCTCATTCAGTATTTTCCTCCTCCTATAGAATAGGTAATGGTTGATGAACCTATCATAGAACCTAAATCCAATGAGATGTTCCCTTGGATATGGGAAATAATTTCCCTTGACATTCACACTATTAAACAAGTGGCAGCCTCTGACCTATTAGAAATTATCTATTTGGCTAAAGAAAATAAAATGAAGTTTCGCTCACACATCCTTGTAGTTCTACAGTGGGGAAACAGGTAGTCAATACATTGTTGTAGCTTGGCCAAAGGTAATCAATCCTATGGATGAGATGACACTGGCCAAATATGAGATGATCACGATCCAACTGGGACCGATAACTGATGAACAAGATATACACATGTATAAAAAATATTCCACTCACATGGTGGCAAGGAATAAGGAGTATAAGAAAAATATTGATGAACTAAAGGAACAGGTGTGAACCCTGTCATCTTATGTGTAACATATAGTTGATCCCAATGCCAAAAAAATCCACATTGAGGAATTTATGCCCATCAGCAACTTCAATCAAGAGTCCATCAGGACCATGCACGAGTTCACAATGCAAGGGTGAGTGAATAATGAATGGATCAAATCACTTTCTTAAAAAGGGAAGTCATCGCTCCAAGCAGCTGTCAAACTATTTGTTTACATGTGTGTGATAGAAAATAGGACGCGAGCACTTAAGAAAGACTTGGAGAAATAAAGGAACTACTAAGAACCTATGGGTCCAGTGGTAGATGAAATGAGCAACACTCATCGCCAAGATTTGATCGATAGGATGATTTTTGAAACCCCCTTCAGAAGACTTTTCATGAGTATGGTCTAGGGCCTTGGCAATTAGATTTGAGGAAATCAACTGGGCCATCACAGAGATGGAGGAAAAAGAGAAACAATTTATACAATTTGCAGGATAGTATAAATAGGAAAACTCAGAAACTTTGACTACTTGCAATGGGTGAGGACAAAATTTTTTATGAGTTAATTGGTCCTTTTTAAGAATATGTGATGAAAGAGGCATGCAATCCATTTTCTTTCACCAAGGGTACCCTATACTTCCTCTCAGAGATTCAGGCCTCCATTACAATTATCGTAGAGAAACGTTCATCATGATTCAGAAAGTGCAAAGATATCGATAGTGTGTCTGATGGATGGACAGATACCCTCATATCAACAAAGTGGAACCTACAAACAACTCGTACTAGAAAGGAAATTAGAGGGATGAAGGTCTTCTCAGGAGTGCAAGATGGAAACCATTCAAGGAGCGAGATCGAATCCACCGCAGTGGCTCATTCTTCTATATAATTCATCCTTGTGCTCTCTTCTTCTTCCTCCTCTTCTTTCTTTCTCTTCTCTTATCTTCTCACCCAACGCTCTCTCTCTCTCTCCTCTTCAATGTTATGTTTTTTTCTTTGAGGTTTTCCCCTTTTTAATATAACTTTCAGTGACATTAAAAACATAATGTAAACTTTAAGTCCCCTTGTTTTTATAAAAGATACTTAAATATTTAAGTGGAATATGAATAATATAAAGTCAGATTAAAGTATGTGAAGAATCATTTGGAACATGAAGAGTTGCATCTCTTCTATAAACTGTAGGAAACACCTCATTTGAGGGTCTTCTTAGACTTCTTAGATTTTGGAGCTGTTTCTTTTGTGAATTCATAAGAGATATATCCTTGTGGACAGAACAAAGAGATAGAAAATTTATTCCATTTTTCCTACTCATAATGTCTTCCATTTTCTATGGTATGTACAATTTCTGCTTGAGCATTAATACAAAGTAGGAATTTTAGCCTTTTTAACTAAGGAATTTAGTGATACTTTATGTTTATTAAATGTTATTTGTTCTTGTTGTTATAATGCAAATTTTTCTTCTTATGAGTGTTAGTGCATGTGATTCAGTTTCTAACTATTGTATGCAAGTATCTAATTTTCTACTTACAACACTAGTTTTCCTTGTCTAGTATTCTCACTCCCTTTCTTGCTCTCCCAGAAAAATTCCCCCCTGTGCAGATATCTGCAAAATTTTTCCATAGGGTAAGTGGAGTTCCCCTACTGGATATCCATCTGAAAGGTGATGAAGATAAAAACTCACTTTTTACTTGCATGTGGACATACAATAGTTGTACCAGTTAAGCAGAGGGACTTATAATCCCAGAGCATTGACAAGAAGTTCATCAATTTGTCCTCAAAAATTTTTCTCACCAACATGTACCATAACTCTTTCGTTCACCATGAGATAGTGTCCTCATGGCATTGTAGCATCTCTCACAGCCTTGAGGGACCATTTAATAAGGGATGACCGCATTTTCCAGTAGAGAGGATGGTTAGACATCATCGTTAGGATCAAGACACAGGAAGTTTGATTACCAATCTCCTTCATCTTCAGCCGCCTAATTACAGTGGCACCTCAGATGGGTTTGGGGTTGAGTCATGGCTCCTAAGCCTTAACAAGTTCTTTGGATTACACTCATATGATAACAATGTCAAGGATAGGTTCATTATACATTTCCTTTGTGATGTAGTAGGCATATGGTAAAGGAATGAGGAGTGAAAGCTCCACTTGAATAGAGACACATTTACTTGGGAGAAATATGAGGAATAATTTAGTGCTCGTTACATGTTTGGATTGTTTTTCAGAAGAGGAATGACTAGTTCCATGACCTACGACAGGTTTCACGCACCGTTGCATGGTATGAGAGCTGATTTCTAGATTTTTTATAATATATGGACTATCTATATGATGATAAATTGAAAGTCAACACATACATTCCGGGACTGAATGTAGATATAGCCGTAGGATGTTATCTCCTCTTACACTTGAAAAGGCTGTAGAGAAGGCATACCTAGTTGAAGAAAATAGAACAGGGATGAAGAGCACAAAGATAGGAATATGGCTATCTATCAAGAAAATATGCAGTCATTTCAAGATCAAAGGTCACGGGGTATAGCACCAACCCCTAGTGGAGGATGCAAGCATTCACAATAAATCTCAAGACCTTTGCAGCACACATGGCAGTAGTCACAACATCATGCTTCATAGGACTAGGAAGACATAGAGTATGTCACACATAGCAGTAGTCACAAACATCATGCTCCATAGGACTAGGAAGACATAGAGTATGTAGAGAGATGGAGTTTGAGGAGGTAATGGTGTGGGTATAGATAGGAGTCATGGTACTCAGTAGTTACAACCAGCCCATACCCAACAGTTTTCCAGGGCCCCAGCCAGTAGGTTCAGTGCATCATAATATAGGAGGTACCACCTCTCAGATATGTGTAGTAAAATGTTTCATTTATGGGTCCCCTGATCACTATGTGCATATTTGTCTGCACACTCCCACCACCATTCATAGACAGAGAAATCATATATCTAAGAAGACAGTGGAAGATGTAGGACGCGTCCATCACGTGTCTATGTAGTAGTATATAACGACCAAGTTGAGAATAACGTCACGACTGTTGAGATGATATATACTATCAGGAGTATTTCTATCTCAGTTCTTTTTTATTCAAGTGCATCAAATTAATTTATGTTACATTCTATAGTGTACCAATGTGGGCTAGCGGTGGCTAGGAAATGTGATAGTTAGCAGGTCGAGTTGGCCTCTGGGGCTAAAGTCATAGTAGATACCTACATGGAGAGTTGTATACTCTATTTGGGAGTATTCTCCACTACCCTAGACCTTCGAGTGTTGCTCTTAGGTTCCTATGAGTTTTTTCTTGGCATGGATTGGTTTGAATCTCATCAAGCCAAAGTAAACTATAGAGGGAAGATAATTGAGTGTCAGGATGACCTTGGGAACTGTTATCCAAAATAAACTCATGTTTATTTCTGGTTAATTGCACCCCATTTTTCCTCTATAAGTGCTTCAATACAATTTTTTAGATATTCTAAGCACATAAGGTTTCTTGAAAGCATCTTTATCAGGTAGGAAATTTCTTCCCCTATCCAAAAATATAAAGAAGTCTTTCTAACTCCTCATATTTTTCAAGTTACAAACCGGCGGGCCTTGGAAGGTATTTTTTCTCCAAAAGTGGGCTGACGGGAGTTTTCAAGGATTTTTTCCAATACAAAGAGGCGGGGTGGTAGTATATTTTGATACCTTTCACCCAAATGGAAAATATGGGCTAGTGGGCCTGAAGAGGAAAATTTGCCCAAGTAAATTTCGGGTCGACGGGTTTGCGGGGAGTTTTGGAATTTTTTGTGCTTTTTGCAAATAAGGCACAAAGTGAATTTTGGGCCCGCAAGACCATGGGAGATCTTAAATCCAAAAAAAGAACAATTCCTAAGGCTCGCAAAGGGACACGTGGGCATGTTGAAAAGTCAAAGCAAGAAGGTGTATCGTCGAAGGCAATTTGAATTTTTTTGCCCCCGAGAAGGCATAAAGTGAAAAAATGAGCCACTCCTCTGCTGATGCCCAAAGAACCACATGTCAAGCCTCAATTTCATGTGAGACGATGGGGCCTGGAGTGACTTTTCACTCAAATAGAAAATGCAGACTGTCGGGCCCGAAAATGATTTTTTGCCAAAAGTGAATTGCGGGGTTGCGTGGTAAATTTTGCATTTTGTATTTTGGTGTCAGAAGGCACAAATTGAATTTCAAGCCCGCAAACCCATTCTGCTAACTGGTTTTCACCATTTTCTTACAAACCCAACTTAAACATTCAAATGGACATATCTTTCGATCTATTTCCCAAAATTCAACAAATTTGGCACTGTTCAAAAGGTCTCGACCTCGCCTATGCCATGGAAACCTGAAAATTTAATTTTAAAGAGGTTTGGTGGGTGAAAATGGGGAAATATCTTCATGCCATTAATATTTAGACACAAAGTGGAAAACATGACAGATTTGGGGTGGATTTGCAGAGGCATTGATGACCAGTATCTGAGCTTCAAATTAGTTTTCCCACCTCTCTCTCCTTCTCTCTGTGTTGAATCTATAAAAGAAGGGGTGGGGCTCATTTTAAAGGTTTGGAAATTTTATGTTTTGCACCCTCCCTTCTTTTCTAGTCTGCAGATGAGTTCATGGAGTCCTAACCTCCCCCATTTAAGTTGTAATGCTAAGTTTTGCCTCCTGGCCACTATAATGTATTGTATCGACTTTGGAGAAATAATATATGTTTGTGGATGATTCTCGATCCTCTCATGTGTTTCATTTTTTCCTTCTGATCTCTCATTATAATTTGGTTACATGTGCATGGTGTTTGTATTGCATTTATGTGGTCTGTGTTGAATTACAAAATGAGTGTCTAACATTCCTTTAGTGCATCACCTCATTAGCTTGTGTTTATTTATTTTTGTATCTTCTCAACCTTGTCTCCTTGGTAAGATAGAGTAGGTTTTAGAATAGATCCTCTGCAATTTATTTGTGTGCATCTGAATAGAGGAATAGGAACTGGACTTAATTTGGAGAGCTCTCTCAACTCACAAGGTCCCACACTTTGATAGATGCTCCATGTTGTGCAATCAAACTAAGAGTCTCAACCCCCTCTGGTTGCAGACATTCAAGGGTGTTTTGATTTTGCACTAACAACTTTGGCACACCCCGGTGGGACCAAGAAGTCTCCATCTTTACTACAACAAGATTTATGTGCACTAACTGTGAGTTTTTATCTTTTAAAAATCTTTGAAATTGCACATCTGGAGAATCCAAAAGAATCAGAATCTATTAGTTGCAACAGTCCAAGCTTGTCAATTTCATGAGAAAAATACAAACAAGGTCAAGAACCAAAGTGGAGGGACTATTTTTCTATCTATGCTTGTCCCCAGAGTCTAGAAAAAAGGGGAAGAGGGAGAAGAACCAAGAGGTTTTCATCTCCACCAGACAGAACCTTGTCAACACCTCCTCCTGGTAGGTCATTCATTCAATCAACAAGGGTTCTCATGCCAATCAGGATGGCACAACCAAATCATTATGTTAATTTCACTAACAGCAGCCCACTCTCCCTTAATGAACAAAATCTAGTCCTAGCTGCAGCATTAAAGAGCATCCCATATTTCACTAGAGAGAACAAGACTTCTCCTAGTGACCACATTCAAGACATTGCAAATTTCTATGCAATTCATGAGATCACTAAGATGGACATTGCAATCAAGTTACTAGCCTCTTCAATCAAGGGTAAAGCTTTACAATGGTTCAAGAGTCTAACAGCAGGCTCTATTCAAACTTGGGACCATCTGTGCAGAGCTCTTCATTATTAATTTGGATAAAAGGGAGATAATATATCCTTATTGGAGCAACTGACAACAATCAAGAGGGCCCCTAACATGAAGTTGATAGATTTCAACCTCAAATTTCAAGGGACATGGGATAGGATTTCCATTGGCTGTAAGGCCCATAGATGAAGGTGTTTTCTTATATTTTCTTAAAGCTCTAAATTTTGATATTCCTTTAATGATTCAATCAATGGGAGGCACCACCTTACTTGTAGCCTATGACATTTCCATAAGAGCTGAAAATTATTTAATTCAGGATGGAAAACTTGCTCCTAGGCCACCCATGCCTCCATACCCAGAACTATCAGCCTCAAGCACTAGTCAAACACCCACATAGGCTCCTACACCTACTCCTAAGAATTAGAGTTCACTTGAAGCCTCTACCTCATCCTCTAGTACCTCAAAAGAGATTCAAAAAGTTATGAAATTGCTACAGAACCTAGGGAATGAGTTAGTAACTATAAAGAGGCAACAAGCTCAAAGTTCTAGGCCATACTAGCCTCAAGCTTAGTATCAAGCTAGACTCCCATATCAACAAAATAGGCCAAAAACTCATGCTGTAAATGAGAAACAAAATCAAGGACAACCTCAAGTTGTTAGGCTCTTCCGATCATATGATCTGAACACAACTTCAACATCAAGGGCCTTAGTTCCAAAACAAAACAATATGGCACAATAATATGATTGGTTATTTCCTATGCAATCAGCCCCATAACCAATCAACGTGTTTTAATGGTGCACTAAACTAGGCCTTAATGGTATAGACCATTGGTGTGTCACAAGAGTCCAACCAAGAATAAAATCAGCAGCAAGGATCTCAACAAGAGCCACCTCCAAGTGAGACTATGCTTGTCAATTGGCAAGCTAAAGATTTCTATGGGATGAATCAAACACCTCCTCAAAGTGTAGCTACCAATACATGGACCAAGAAAAGGAATATTGGAGAGGGAAAATCA